>CM042435.1:22499503-22527003 GCA_023631565.1 Gymnocephalus cernua
CTCCTAAGAAGTTCACCTTCTACTACTAATTTATGTTTTGTCAAGTACACTAATGGCAGTATTAATCTTATATAAGTCACAAGCTCCCTTTTTGTCCCCTTGATACAAACTTAAAGCAGCTTCTGCCCCTCAGTTTTCAACCTCAGGTTTCCACAGATATGGAACCTATTTCAGATATATATTTATACATTTATTTCACACACACACGCGCACACACAAACACAATGGCACAGTTGGACAGAGGATGACCGGAGCTGTGATGCGGGAGACAGAGACTCTTTACTCAGCTCTAGGAAAGGAGGGAAGGATGGGAGATGGAGGGAGTGAACGAGGGGGAAATGTGTCGGGGACCGCTTCCCTGCTCCCTCTCACTCCCTCACACTCCTCCCTGTCTCTCTCTCTCCACCCCCTTCGCCTCCCCCCTCCCCCTCTAACCCCCAGAGATACACACTCACTTGGAATATGGGGGCGCGCACACACTCAAGTTTGCGTGAGTGTGTGTTTGTGTATGTGGACTTGTGAAACGGCAGAACAGAGCAGAAGCGTCAAACAGACAGACATGCATGTGAGGTTGCCTTGGATACAGCATCCCGGTACACCTCTGCTTTTTTTTTCTCTTTAACTCTTACTTTCTTACTGTTTTTTATTACTGTTATTTTCTCATTTTATTTGAGTATTTTGGTTCTTAGTACAAAAATCATACTAAGCGTAGTCCTCTTTCTATTTCCCTCTCTTACTGTCTTTTCCTCATTCTTTCGTCTAACTTTGACCCTTTTTCATCTGTCCCTTTCACTCCATCTTTCTCTCCCCCAATCAACGTGCTTGCTTTGGTTATGAGAGAAGCTGGAACTCAAGAGCTCAAATTTAGCTGTAAACGGAGTTGTCTTGTCAAAAATTGTGTTGTATATTAAAATGATTTTTTAAAGAAGAAAATGACCTTATTGTGAATAAAGTACTTGACAGTGGTGGAGTGTTGAGCCAACTGTAACATGAATGAGTGTCTAATTGTCTGTCTGTTCTTGTCTGTGTGCATGTGTGGGCGGATTTGTGCTTCCACTCTATCTGACATGTAGGTACCACACTCAGCCTTTCAGTTTGTTCCTTTTGTACGTGTTTTGTGTCCTTTTGGACGAACCAGTCAGTGGCTCGGTGTCTTAAAGACAAATAAGATATTTATTTGTATTCTGTGGAATTCATGATGTGTGTTTTTATTTTTTTTATTTTTTTTTTCTTCTGAAAACAAAATAACCCAACTCAACATCCAGTTACTAGATTTTTCTGGAGATCACAGCATCTTGTGGCCTTCCTGAGTGGAGTTTTCTCAGTTGGCCAACTCGACAGACAGCAACGCTACTGAACAAACCATCTGCTGGGGAGGACAAAGGTGGAAGGTTGAAAGATTGGTGAAAAAAAAACTAGTAAAGTGGACCTTGAGTAAAGATTATTTTATGTTTTGGTTCAAACCGTTTCCAAGGTCAAGAAAGAACGCTCACGCTCCACTTAAAACGGAGCGTGTTTGCGTGTAAACAGACTCCTTTTAAGTGGGGCAGTTCTGAGTCTCATCCATAGACTGTATATTGTTAACTGTATATTATTAATAATATACAGTATGGTCTCATCCTGGCTATCCATATCCCTGTATACATGATTCTAACAGTATCCAGGTTTTTGATAATCTATGTACAGTTGTGTTATTTATCACCTTCTCAACCGTCATGTACAACATACATTACATCACATCACCAGGATACAGGCTCACTGATTTCTGATGTCAGGCTGTAAGACCATTTGCAAATAACTAATGGAATGTGATGTCATAACTGTTTAAAACTGCATCAGTGAAGATTCTCAAAATGGAACTCGATACACAAACTTGCTGTAGCTGGCTGCAGCTAAATGTAAAGGATCTTCTATGGGTGAGAAGTATATGTAAGCCTCTTGTGTCAACTGTAGAATTAATTTGGATAGCAGCACTTAGGTAGGTAGTTTTAAATCATGTTTGTCCCAGCACACATACATGTATATTATATAATATATATATAAATAGAAGCACACAAATATTTTTAATTATAATTTTTCTAGTAACAAACAAAAATATATGTGGGCACAAATGAATCAAAGTTGACCTCAACATTGTAACAAACAACTAAACTGTTTAGAATTACCCTTTTTTTGACAGTTAAAAGTTGTAAATAGTAAAATAAGGCCAGTTTGCACATAAGTCACAATATATGCGTTACAAATTAATTTGATTCTACGCACCTGCCAGTAAGACATCCCAGTGTATTTTTGACACACTTCTAGGCATAGTCAGTCATTTACAGTTTTTCTCAGTCACTTTGGTACATTTTTGGAATCATCCTCGACATTTGCAAAACAGTAAGTGCATTTCTCAAAACAGTTCGTACAATTAGCAAAACACCATGGATTACCTGCAAAAGCCAGTCTCTTGCTCAAAATCCTTAGTTCATCTCTCAAAAGTAAATATCTGTGTAATTGAACAAGTCCTTGTGTCATTGTGTGTGACACTCAAATTGCTTAGTCATGTTGTCAATATAACCGTGTACTCTGCACAAAGAAAACAAAACAAAAGTAGAAATGTGAACATAGGACAATCTCCTTAGGAAAAACTGTACATACAGTACTGTAGGAATTCCAGTGCAGTCTTCCTACACCTCCTGACGTTCCTATCTGTTTGGCCACAAATTCTTATCCACATCACAACGAATATCTTCTCTTGCGATGCAGCGTGGAAAGTAGAAAAAAAGTCTAATGGAAATGTTTAGAAATATGACCCTTTATAATACATTAATACATTTTGATCAACATGACATAAGCAATTGATAATGTAGGAAACAGCAGAGAATTGTACATAATCATTTGCATGGATGTTCCAAAGCATTTGCAACTTGTTCAGAGAAATGAGAACTGAACTGCTTTTTTGATGTGCACAAATGATGCAATGATGTGATAATTGAACAGGTAGTTTTGAGAATTTCAATTCTGATCTGAGAAATGTACCAAAGCGACTGAGAAAAACTGTAATATAACCCATATTTTGGACTCCTTCCCAAAATATTCTTATTTCTGTGCAGTACCATAACGTATGTAATAAAGTTCCTCTTTCTCCACAGCCATTCCAGCACATATTTGGGTTCATTTTATGTATGGTGTAAAATCTTCATCTGTATAAGTTTATATCTTACATATCTTTATATTTAATTATAGTGCCCCATTGTTCTTATGGTAAGTGTTTTCCCATACCACGTTCCCAGTGTAATTTAACTTTATCCATGCCACTACAGGAGAAGAGAGATATAAATCTGCACATTTTGGATACTGTCCCTCTATTTGTTACAGTCTCGTTCAGTGTGTTATCTCTCTGTGTCTTCATCTGAGGCCAGTACAGAGTTACGGATTTCTGCATTATAGATTTGAGCTGGAATTACTGTAGGAAACACAAATCCTTTTTTGACATATTATATTATACTATGATTATTTTTGACATACTATACTATGACTTTTTCTAACTGTTTTTGACATACTATACTATCACTTTTTCATCACTTTTTCAACATACCATACCATGACTTTTTCATAATTTTTATAACATACTATACTATACTATGACTATTTTTTACATACAATACTATACTATGACTTTTTTTATATACTTTACTATGACCTTTTCATAACTTCTTCAACATATTATACCATGACTTTTTGTAATCACTTTTTTAACTATATTATTATTAATATTATACTATACTATGATTATTTTTTCAACATACTAGCCTGTACTATGACGTTTTTATGACTTTTTTTGACATACTATACAATTACTTTTTCATCATTTTTTTCTACATACTATACAATGACTTTTTGTCACTTTTTCGACATACTATACTATGTCTATTTTTCACATATGACACTGTGACATTTTATCACATTTTTCAAAACACTATACTGACGTTTTTATCACTTTTTTCGACATACTATACTATGACTTGTTTTGATATACCATACTGTGACTTTTTAATGTTTTTTTTTTACATATTATGCTATGACTGTTTTCAACTTTTTCTATTTGGTATCACAGTGGCTCAGAGGTTAACAATTTTGATTTTTCGACATACTATACCATGTTTTTTTTTGACATACTATACTATGACTTTTTATCACTTTTTTCGACATACTATACTATGGCTTTTTTATCACTTTTTATCGACATACTATACTATGGCTTTTTCTCATTTTTTTTTCGACATACTATACTTTGTCTTTTTTTACAAAAGTTTTGACACACTGTAGTATGATGTTGTTCTGCAAACTTTTTTTGACATACCATTCTTTATGGATTTGAACCCTGTACATTCTGGCTGTGAGCCAACAGTAGTAACCATTGGGCCAGTATGCTGTTTAGGTATACTACAACTTTTCTGTGACTTTTGTCAACATACTATACTATGGCTTTTTATCGCTTTTTTTGACATACTACACTAAGGATTTTTTTACAAAAGTTTTGACACACTGTAGTTCTGCAAAAATTTTTTAGACATACCATTCTTTATGGATTTGAACCCTGTACTTTCTGACTGTGAGGCAACAGTACTAGCCATTGGGCTAGTTTTCTGTTTAGGTATACTGTCACTTTTCTGTGACTTTTGTCAACCTATGAATTTTTTTCGACATACTATATTATTATTATTATTATTTTTATTTCAGACACATCAATAATGGTCCATAGTACAGAATTAATATTTAAAAAAAAAAAAAAAAAAAGAACAGTACTAACCATTGGGCCAGTATTCTGTTTAGGTATACTACAACCTTTCTGTGACTTTGGTCAACATACTATACTATGGCTTTTTTTCAACATGCTATACTATGGCTTTTTATCACTTTTATCGACATACTATAATATGGCTTTTTATCACTTTTTTCGACATACAATACTATGGCTTTTTTTCGACATACTATACAATGGCTTTTTTCGACATACTATACTATGGCTTTTTTATCACTTTTATCGACATGCTATACTATGGCTTTTATCGACATATAATACTATGGCTTTTTCATCAGTTTTTTTGACATACTATACTATTTCTTTTCATAAAAGTTTTGACACACTGTAGTATGTGGTTCTGCAGACTTTTTTTTGACATAACATTCTTTATGGATTTGAACCCTGTACTTTCTGGCTGTGAGGCAACAGTACTAACCATTGGGCCACCATGCAGCTGGCATTTTTACCCATTTTTATCGACCTACTATACTATGGCTTTTTCATCACTTTTTTGACATACTATACTATGACTTTTTTTCAAAAGTTTTGACACACTGTAGTATGATGTTGTTTTGCAAACTTTTTTTGACATATCATTCTTTATGGAGTTGAACCCTGTACATTCTGGTTGTGAGGTGACAGTACTAACCATTGGGCCATTATACTGTTTAGATATAATATAACCTTTCCGTGACTTTTGTCAACATACTATACTATGGCTTTTTATCACTTTTTTTGACATACTATACTATGGCTTTTATCAACATACTATACTATGGCCTTTTTATCTTTTTTTTGACATACTATACTATGGCCTTTTTCGACATAGTAGGCCTATACTATGACTTTTTATCACTTTTTTCGACATACTGTACTATGGCTTTTATCGACATACTGTACAATGGCTTTTTTATTACTTTTTTCGGCATACTATACTATGGTTTTTTGGACATTGTAGGCCTATACTATGGCTTTTTATCACTTTTTTCGGCATACTATACTATGGCTTTTTTATCACTTTTTTTGACATACTATAATATGGCGTTTTTTATCACTTTTTGACATACTTTACTATGACTTTTTATCACTTTTTTCGACATACTATACTATGACATTTTTTGACATACTATACTATGACGTTTTTGATAAACTATACTATGACTTTTATATTACTTTTCCCCACATACCTATTGTAAGAGCCAATTAGTGGCCTTGGTATAAATAGGAAACAATCTTTGGCTCCTCGGGGGCAACCCGGAAGCTCATACAGTTTTTGGCCACACGAACACACGCACACACACACAACACGACACAGGCATACATACAAGCAGTGATTTGTCTGGAAACCCAACTAAGATCATGGAAATAAATGGAAACAAAGGTTTTGACTGCAAATATGACTTGGACTTTCATTGATCAAAAAGGTAAAAAGTGAGTCAATTACTCTACCCGTGGAAAAGCACCTCAGGGGCTTAAAGCTTGGGCTTAGTCTCTACACCTATACTATGACTTTTCGACATACCTATACTATGACTTTTTTTCCCTTTCCTACTTTTCCAACTATTTTCACTACTTCACCAATTTAGCTTTTCAGCATTCACAAGTATTTTTTGCAGGAAATCCATTCTCTAGTTATACATTTGTTACCCTTTTTTTTTTTTTTTTAACAAATTTGACTTGAAGTCATTTAACAAGAAACAAATGTTGGTTAAACTATTGTGTAGTGTATTAAGAATGGCCACCAGGTGGGAGTATAAACTCAGCTATCTCCCACAGTGTTATCTGTTTATGAGACTTTGGCTTTGACTGTTTGGTAGCCAAGTTTGGAGTCTAAACAACCTGTTACAGTAGATCACATACTCCGTCTTGAAAACACTGCAACTGTGAATGAGGAATGTCTGTTTAAGATGCTTAGAGTGGTGCCTTTATAGCAAATATCTGGCTTGCATAATTGAGCTCTAAAATGTGTCTGGTTGGTTGTACAGTGTGTATTCTCTCGACAAGGAGAAGGAGGGGAGTTGGTTTCCTAAATTTCTGGGTTTAGTTTAGTGCAGTAGAATGTTTCAAATTCTGGGAATAAGTTATGTGGGATGGATTTGTGCTTGGTGGAGCACCATTAGTATATGATGTGTGTATGAGTTGGATATGGGTGTGTGTGCTTCCTCTGGGTCTGTGGGATTTTGGCCCATAATTCCTGCAGCTCTCAGGTCACAGCTCCGTTCTCACGCACATATTTGGCATTCCTTCCCCGACATGATTACCATACACCTTCCACTCTGGGTTTGGCTAAGCAGAATATTTCCATCATTCCCGAGTGGAACTGGAGCAACGTTCCAGAAATGAACAACTCACCCCACCACCCCTTACTCGCTCTTCTTTATCCCACCCCCACACCTCGTTTCCTTCACACCCCACTGTCTCCCCCTTACACCACCCCCCTCCAGCACAGATTCCTGCTGCCTTGCAATAGGAATCTTCTGGTACAACCCTTTTTCCCCCTGAGTCAGCTGTTTGTGTCTGCCGGCATGATTGGGTCATTTGGCAGAGACATCTCTTCAGTGACCTCCCGCTAGGATAGGGAAGGAAGGGGAGGGATGGGGGGATAAGAGCAGGATAGATGAGAGGAGAAGCAGCTATGAAATTCTATCCCACTACTGCATTTTTCCCTTCCACTGTGATCATTCATGCTGTATATTCATGGCAACACTTTATAATGTGGAGGTGACTGTTGATTTTTGCACAACAGTTGGTGCTCAGCAGTTTTGAAGGGTTCCTGAATGAGGCTGGTCCATCTTAGATTTGTAGTTTTTCTTAAAGCAATTTAATGTCTGAATTTTGAGCTTCAGTGACCACTTCAACTCATACCGACAAGAACTAGAAAACCACAGAATCCATTCTTCTTTATGTTCTTGCACCTTGTAGAAAGAAGAAGAAATCTCCTGGTTTGATTTAAAGTGCTAAAGTAGTCTAGAAACTTTTCCCAGTTTGTAAGATTAATTGTTGTGGAAAATGCTGAATTCGTAGTTTTGCAGTGACAGTCTGCTATCGGGCCTTGATACTTGCTCAGAGATTACTAGTTATGTAGTTTTCTAATCATTTTAAAGCCAGCCAGGGCAGCAACTAAGTAAATGTCATGAGTCTATTATTATTATTATTATTATTATTATTATTATTATTATTATTAATAATAACAACATTATTATTATTATATATTTTTTTCAATTAATTAATGTCTTTTCATCTATAAAAGTGAAAAGGTCTATTAGGAGTGGGCGATATGGATAAAATCCATCACAGTAGATGTAATTCAATATCCCAATATTGATACATATCGTGATACGGTACATTTTCTGTAAATTCAAATGAGACGTTTTTTTATGGATAAAGTACCAAGGGGGCAATGTTTGTGTTTGGTCAATCCAGTGAATTAAATACCTGAAAAATGAAGGTACATTGATGCAAAACTCTTGCAAACCAAATATTGCCATACATTATCCCTGCACACTGATTGATTGCAATATTGCCAGCAATGGTCTAATACAACCAAATATATTAAAGGTATAGAAATCTTGGTATAAACAGTATGGCACAATCTCTGATGATTGACAAATGTATATTGCATCATGGTACATATCATCATAATGCCCAACTCTACTGCGTATCACAATTTCTTTGAGCCCAAAGAAGTTGCTTCAGTTTGCTTGTTTTGTTTAACCAACAGTCTAAAACCCAAAGATATTCCATTTAGAGTGCTACAAAACAGAGAATACCATCAAAAACTCATATTACAGTGGCTGGAACAAGCAAATGTTGGGCTTTTTTTCTTGATACATGACTATGACAATTATTAATTATCAAAATAGTTTCCAGTTATTTTTTTTTCGATCAACTAATTGAGCAAAAAAGCCAGCCCACAACATCACGAACTTGAATCTCTTTCTACAATATATTCCTTGACAGAAAATAGAGCAGGTGGAGAAGCAGTTTAAAGATGCTGGGAGACACAGGAAATGTTTCTGTAAGGTTTACTGAGTCGAGAAAGACTGCTGCACACAGAGCTGAAATAAATAAATGAAATAATTTTATCGTAATAATTATAATAACCATCATAGTAAGATTGCTTATTTAGGGTTTCTGTCTTCTTTTATATATATAATATATATATAACTTTCAATAAATTGTTCCCTTTAATATTTTTTCCTGTGTGTATGCATGAGACTTTGGTTTGTTCCACTGAATGTCCTGGTAGCAGCATTCTGTATCCACGGTATCGCACGGGAGCATCATCCCCTGGGTCGTTTCTATAGCAATGCTAATAGACAAGGCACCCTCCCCGCCGTCCTCGCCCCTGCGCTCCTCATCCTCTGCACTTATAAGTTGAGAGTGTCCTGGGGGGAGTTGTCTTTGGCCAGTCGTAGGTTTGGTTTGCTGTGATTGGCTGGCTGTTTTTGGTGCAGCTTGGTTTTTATACATTCCAGTTCCTAAAGCTTCAGTACCTGCGCTGAGTTGTCACAGGTTCATGCAGGACTTGATGGTCCCTTTTCGGAGTCCCTCGTGATCCAGCTTCACTCATGGTTGTTGGTGCACTCACTCGCTCACACACACACACACACACACACACACACACACACACACACACACACACACACACACACACACACACACTCTTACATACATTTCGTCGTCTTCTTGTTCTTACAAACATGCGTTTATTCAGTAAGTCACTTGCTCGATCATTCCCTCATGCATCTTTATGTCATCCATTCATCCAACAGTCTCACAGGTTCACACCAATTTAGCAGTGAGACAAAAATAAGTGTGTCACATGTCAACAGTCCATTTTTGGTCCATTTGATCTGTGCAGATCACTCTATCCCTTTGTCCACTCTGCCGTTTTCCTGTCTTCTTCTTCTTCCTTTTTTCCCTTTATCCGTAGGCTAAGCACCCACTCTCTTGTTCAGTCTTTCCTACCCTTGTTCTCTCTCTGTATGGTCCAGCTGTAATCCCATACTTGACATTGTCCAGCTGGTCCAGGAAAGGAGACATGAAGGCCTTGTGGTTTTTGTGGTTGTGGAATAAAGGTCTTCGTAGAGCCTGGGACTCTGGCTGCCCTTCAGGTTCCCTGTCAGTACTTCTGGCCTATGAAGGGAAGCAGACCAGGTCCATAGAGCTTCCAGCTATGGACCAGTCCAGTAATGGTCCAGTTAGTCCAGTAAGGGAACTAAAATCGAGAGGAATGATCACTAACTAGTGGCAAATTAGTAGGTGTAAAGCTAAACCCCATGAATGATTCATCAAGTTTCTGGTCAATGTTTGTCCCAACAAAGGGAGTTGTTCAGTTGTGTGTGACAGAGGAGATGATTGGGTTAGCCATTGGCAGGCTCCGGTAAAGGCTTTAGATGACAAGACAGCGGGTGCTAGCATTAGCCACTACTAGCGGGGCCCGGTAGCACGCACCCGCTTGCCCCGCTTGCTGACGGTGGTGAAGCGAAAGGGGGTGGTGAGGTCAGGCTGCTCCCCAGGCGGGAAGCGTTTCATGAAGTGTACGTCCTGCTGGTTGGGGAGAGTGTTGGGGCCACGGCGAGGACGCCCTCTTTTAGTGAAGCCAACATACCAGCCTGTGTAGCGCGCTGACATCAGAGCTGTGTAGTGGTTTTCCAGAACCTTTTCCACAAAGACGCAGTCATCACTTCGATTACTGGCCTTCTGAGAGAGCAGATAAACCATAGGTACACACACACACACACACACACACACACACACACACACACACACACACACACACACACACACACACACACACACACACACACACACACACACACACACACACAGGGAGAAACAAAGAGAGGCTGGTTAGAAAACTGTAAGATAATTAGATTTTTGATAATGTCGATAAAAGAAAGAAGTCTTACCTTTCCTACCAGCTTGCCGCGGCGGTTCATGCACAGGTAGAAATTGGTTTCTTTGCCCCGGATTCTCACCTGGCTACCAAAGGTATCGGCCTCCACTACGAGCTGGGCTTGTGAAGGGACAGACAGAGGGACAGACAGACATTAGAGCCGCAGGTAATACAGAGAAATAAAGTTTGTTGTGTTTGCAGGATTTCACAGGTTTATTAGGTTGTATCACACACAAATTAGAGGAAGGAATTAGACAACATTCAAGCTTACACCACGAACAAGCCCATGGCCATGTAGTGTGACACTAATTGCACAGATTACCAGCCACCATTAAATAAGATTTGGGTTTTTAAAACCAGATAAGGCATTCACATTCAATCACAGTTTTAGGATTCATAGTTGCTATTAAATGTGCTGATAAATCACAGGCCTGTGTAAATGTTTCTGGCTGGACAGATGGTTGTCAGATAAGCCTGGTCAAACACATGGATGTAAGGCCCCTGACCACAAATGGGCCTCGTAAAAAAAGATAACAGCCAAGAGTAGACGGAGCACGGTGGGCTGAGAGCAGCGGGAGAACACTCAGACTGAGTGTCTGCGATACTGTTGTTTAAAGGTAAGTGCATGTGCGTGTGCACCTATGTGTATTTGTGTGTGCAGGTGCATGCCTGTTCATCCTTCCAGGCAATACCGCTTCACCAACTACACATGTTCAGAGAGCGCTTGTGCCTGTTTAAAAATAAATTCCTAAAATGGTTCCTACGTGACCTTAGTCAACAAAGGGGTCAAGAGAAATCAATACCTCCCTCCCTCTTGCCCTCTTCTGCTCTCTTCCCCCAACTCTTCTCTCGTCTCCCTTCTGCTCTTTTGCTTCATGTTTATACCTTCATGCACCCGCCTCTTCTTTGCTTTATTTCTTCTCTATGCACTTGGTTCCCCTGTGTAATATCTCATCGCTATAGTTGGTCAGTTTTGGATGGATTGTTCAGTAGGCCATATAAGAGTGGTATTTGTCAATAAACAGGCTTGTGCATCTATGATCCTACCTATGGCTTGAAGTGGCGTGTTAGCAACCTGACATGTTTGTGAATCGACGGGATGTGCAATATGAGCCACCGCTGGAGCATATGCAGAAATATGAACTCTTGCTTTATTGCTTTGCTTTCTTCTGCCCATTGATTCTGTGTGGGGTTTAAGAATGGGTTAGACATCATTACAGACAGAGAAAGGTGGAGAGGAAGAGGGAGTGGGGGATGGACAGAGGGAGGATGGAGGGAGGGAGGTAGGGAGAGGAAGCCTGCTGTTTTAAATCCAGAGGAGACAACAGGGAGGATGAGAAATCAATGAAGGGATCGATGAAGAAGATGAGTTTCTAACACTCGGTCCGACACACTACCTGCCAGCCTTCACCCACTAACTCACACTTTTTTTCACTAACACCTTCACTAACCACCTCTCTCTCTCTCTCTCTCTCTCTCTCTCTCTCTCTCTCTCTCTCTCTCTCTCTCTCTCTCTCTCTCTCAATTCTTTTGCTCTCTTGTGAATCATTGAGTCAGCAGCCAGTCGATGAGGTCTTTGTACTCCCAAGACAAGCTCCACTGCCCCTCTGCCAAAGCCTGGGGAGGCATGTGTGTGTGCTTTTGTGAGTGTGCCTGCACAGTTGCATTCTGTATCCATTCATGCATGCACTTGGTCAACCTTCAAGTCTTTGTACTTGCAGCCGTTAGTCTGTGTGAATGTGCATGTGTGTGCAGGAAAGAATCTAACTGTGCATACACTTAAATATACCAAAGTGTTTGCCTGTGTTCTACTGTGTGTGTCTTACCAAATTTGTCTCCATCTTCTCCTCGAGCGCTGATTTTGCGTCCTAGCACCTGGACGTGTTTGCCGCTAGTGCGGCTGTAGAGCTGGTAGACCCGGTGGTGTCGCCGACTCATGGTGTCTCGCACCTGCGTCTGGTTCTCCACATGCACACTGAAGTTGACCCCATCCACACCAAGTACCTGCTGAGAGAACACACACACACACATACACACACACACACACACCAAGGCAGACACACACCCAGAGTTATGACCAGGCTTAATGAACTGCACGTACTACCAATATACAACTTAACTATAATGTACGACTGCTCTTTGTCATGCACGACTTTCATGAATCTTACCTGTAATGGATTGCACATCA
Organism: Gymnocephalus cernua; assembly: GCA_023631565.1. Classification (NCBI taxonomy): domain Eukaryota; kingdom Metazoa; phylum Chordata; class Actinopteri; order Perciformes; family Percidae; genus Gymnocephalus; species Gymnocephalus cernua. The sequence continues at coordinate 22,512,383 of CM042435.1, forward strand.
CCAGCAACATCTGGATACATCTGGAAAAAGTAGAAACAGATGAGTTTAGAAATATGTAAGCAACATTGAATGTTGGAAGAGTTATGCGTGAAACCATCATTTCCATCTCTTTCTTCTGTGCCGTTCTTTCTGTTCAACATCTCTTTTCCTTATTGGGTGATTACTCACACTGCTGGGTGTGTGGCTGGCACAGAGACATGACATACAGACAGGCAGATGTCCAGGCATCGGCAGACAGAAAACACCCAAAACAGTGTTTATCGTTACGCTACCAGCCTTCTGTCCAAACCCATTTTCTGACCCGTTCATGACTTTCGCCACACCAAAATCTGGCCTCCAAATGACCTGATTGGACCATGGCGAAATGGCAAACATGCCGAGACAACTAGAAAATGTTTTGGTTTGGAGATCTAAGGGACTGGGCTGGCTTATTGGGCTGCTCTGTGTATGTAGACAGCTGGGCTGGACTACAGGTGTACGCTCCACTGTGATGTGGCTTTGGAGAGTGACGGACTGTGGTTACATTTAGAGATGCTATGAATAAGTGAGAACACAAGCTTCCAAAACGTGTAGAAAAATAATTTGTAATAAATGTAGCATGCAGAATTAATATGTATTGTCCATATTAAAATATAACATGTGTATTATTTCTTATTACTTACTTATCCATATGATCTGGACATTTATGATTTAAACAGCTGGTTACAGTTAGAATTAAAATTTGTCTCACTTTATCACATTGCTTAATTGAAGTGTAGACCTTGGATGTATCAAATGTTATTCACAACTTTAGTAAGGGAGTGATAGTGTTGCGCAAAATCTACTCTGGCAGTCCTTGAACTGTTTTGAATTAGTGGCTGAAGACATGATGAAGTTCAGAACCAAGTGTGTGGGCTGAAAAGCAATTCTACGAATTTTGTCTTTCCCCACCTCGTCTTGTGCTATCTCTCTGCATGCCTCTTCTCTCTCTCTCTCTCTCTACTCCACTCTTTTTCTCTGTGTTGTCCTCCCTATCTCTTCCCTACCTTATCTCTCCCTCTCTGTCTCTCTGTCCACTCTACCTTTCTCCTATCGTTCCCTGCCTCCCATCTTCCTTTATGTTGGGGGTTAGTAAGGTGACTCCTCCACACTGTCATGGGCATGCACACAGATGTGCCGATGTGTGCAGGGTGTATGTGTGTGTACAGGAGGAGCAGGCAGCTGACAGCTGGGCCAAAGGAAAGACATATGTGCTTCTGAGAGAGGGAGATAGCGAGGAGAGAGAGGGGTAGACTGAAAGGTACACAAAGGGATAGGGAGAAGGAAGGTGATGTAAGATTAAATAGAGGGGAGATGGTGGTGGTGATGGCACAGTGGATATGACACATGCCTTTGATGTGGGAGATCTGGGTTTGATTCCCACTGCATACATCAACCAATGTGTCCCTGAGTAAGACACTTAACCCCTAGTTGCTCCAGAGGTGTGCGACCTCTGATATATAGCAATTGTAAGTCGCTTTGGATAAAAGCGTTGTAATGTAATGTAAAATGAAACAAGAGAAGGCTGACAGATAATGAGAGAGGTGAGAGATAAAATCAGAAAGAAGATGCACAGGTGTGACAAGGAGAGGGTGAAAAAAGACAAAAGGTTACATCTTGAAGGAAGGAGGAGAAAAAGTGGCAAAATGAGAGACAGTAGTGTAACCACAGAGTGTGGTCTGGTGTGAGAAGTAGACAAAAAGATAAATATGGGAATGAAAGAGGAGGGGAGTTCAACTCATGCACGTTGTAACACATGTCACTGCCTCCTGACTAACGCACACATATGCATATTCTCCCTTTCCTTGTGTTTCTCAGCATTTCTTTCCCATAGCTGGTGTGTTGGCCCCTGAGTCACTCTAATAGATGCAGATATCCTGGGCAATGCAGTAGAGAGTTGGCCCTCACATTTTGCCTGTGCAGACGAAAAAACCTGAGCGCCTGTGCATTGTGAGGACTCTCAGCTGTTAAAACACCACGGCTGCACCGCCACCGAGGACACTGCAGGAAAAGTGCCTCGCACTGGATTCCCCCGCTCCCACAAAAGCCACAGACACTCCATATTATGCCAGCCACAGAGAGAAAGAGAAGGAGAGAGGAAGAGGGAGACAGGATCAGCCGGGGGTGGGGGAGGGATGAGAAAACGAGAAAATAAAAGAGCGCTGAGTAAAAGTTGGGGAGAGTAAAGACAGAAGGAGGTATGGAGAGAGGGAAAGCCCGGTGCGCGTTGGCCGGCTGCCAAAACAAGCAAGGGTCTGACATCATAAACCTGCGTCCCAGCAGATCTACCATATGGAGGCTGCGGTTAGACTAGCAGGCCTCAGCAATGAGGACTGGGCAGCAGAATGGAGTGAGAGCGGTCGGCCTGGTGGGACTCAGCACAGAGCGGTGGTTTCAGCTGTGTGTAGCAGTGGTTAGCGTGGTAGGCCAACACTGGAGCAGTGGGCTTCAGCATGGTGCAAGAGTTTTAGATGTTCAGCAGTGGGCCTCGGTAAAGAATAGTGGTTAGACTAGTGGGTGTGTGAGTGGTACATGTATCAGCAGTAATAGGCCTATGGTAGAGCAATGGATAGAGAAGCAGAGGGCCTCATAATGGAGTTGTGGCTTTATGAGAAGAGCAGTAACAGGTTGTTGGGGCAAAAGGCCCTTGGCTTTTCTCACTGGCTAAAGACTTTCAGTATGATCATATAGCATGGATGAAGTGACATGGCTGTGGTAAAACTGATAGGCAAGAAGGAAAGGAATGGAAAGATGATTGGCTTTGAAAGACCAAAACTAAAACCAGCAGACTAAACAGTGAGACTGCTCCTCCTCGGATACTGCCAGGGGCGCCATCATTCATCAGTTATTAATTCATACTTTTTATCTGAGCAAGTATCTGTGGAAAAAAATGGGGTATAGGCAAGACAGGAAGACAGATGTAGGCAGTTAGGTGGGTAAGTGGAGAGAGTGTGAGGGAGACACACACAAAGAGAGAGAAAGTCAGGCAGACACCAGCAGCAGCAGCAGCAGCACACACCCTGTCCAGGTTGTGTGAGGAATGAGAAGTATCTGGAGATGACTGCCATCTGGGAGAAGTACAGCCGACACAAAGAAAGAAAAATAAATCCCTTGGCTTTTAACAAGACACACCTCAAATGGGCAAACTCAAGCCCCCTGAGTCTGTATCCTCCTCCCTTGTATTTGCTCTTGGCACTTTATCATGTTCCTATCCCACTAGATAAAGCCGGTGTTATTTGACTCAACTTCTGAAATATTTTCAATAAGGAAAAAAAAAGCATTTTCTTGGCAATGGGAAAATTGCCTTTTTCTAAGCCAGCTTGGCCATCCCTGAAGTAAGTACAGATGGTGATGGAGATGTTTATGGCAGGTTTTATGAGTAACAGGGCCCTGACTCTGACCCAGTGACCCTGAACTGTCAGCCAATCAAAACAGGGCCTTCCGTGGCATGTTTTCTATGGGGACTAATGAGGAGTGATGTAATCGTTAGACACTGCAACCTTCCTCTCCATCATCTTCATATGTAGTTAGACCTGCCAGGAAACTAGTTCACACAACTATAGAAAGACATAGAACCTGAGTGGATAAATACGATTATTACATGATAAAATGATAAAAAGTGACTTACAATACGGTCAGCGTGGAAAGAAGGGGCCACATTGCTTCCCCCCTCCACTATGGAACTTGTCCCAGAGACAGTCTCCTCGCTCGGTCTGGGCCAGTCCGACAGTCCGGAGAGTTCCCCTCTGTGTTTTGAATCCGCTGGATGTAGTGCAGAGTCAAAGAGTCAGCGGACACTCCCGTTGGCATCGGCGGCGGCGTGCGCGGGCAATTTGGGGTGTGAGACCGGGGTAACTGTGCCACTGTGACCGCCGGGCAACCTCTAACAGCTGTCCAGACCGGTGGAGAGACGAATGGGCGGGGTAGCAAAGGGGGAAGGTCAGGGCTTTAAAGGCTGCGCGTCCTCGACAAGGAGAGGAACAGGTGAAAGCGCGCTCACGCGTCACAGATAACCAAGTGCAATCGACCTTGTTGACCCTCAGAGTGATGCTCGGCCCTGTGGACAGATGCGGTGTGGGCGTAATCTTCTGCGTAATCCAATGCGTAACGTTTCAGCGCAACAGCAAGTTTCTGGTCACCAAAATAATTTCTGTAGTCGATGAGATTATAACATAAAGTGGAGTGTTTGTTCCGGCACAGGCAGGAGTAGCAGGCAGGTTCAGTCCCAGCAGAGCAGGGTCAGGAGCTGTTGGAGTTGGGCTACCTGGGCTGGCTGATGGAGCAAACGGCGAGCTGGAGACGGGGGCTCTGCGGGCGCAGGGTAATGTAGGGCTGCCTCGGTCATGACTGCGCCCCCACGCTGGCTCAACGGGTCTGTGGCTCAGGTAACACCGACCAACAGGGTCCGACAGAGAAGGTGGTAAGGTCCCTGAGAGGTCCAGCTCAGAGGGGTATACGGAGAGTGCTGAATGAAAATGGGATAATAAAGGGAAAAGAAAGACAAGGGAGGGGTGGCTGCAGAGGATGGGAACAGCTGTGACTGGGTGGCGGACTCAGCCTCCCGCAACACAGCGAGGAAATGACAGCCGCACTTTGCACCTGATTTTCCGGACTTCCCCGCTTGCCTCAGCCGCTGGTAACCGCCTGGCTGCAGTAGTCCTCCCTGCGCCCTCTCGACACAATACCAGCCAAAACACAGCACGATGACATCACCTCAAAAATGTTTGAAGGGGGAAAATGCAATCCGATCGTTTTATTTATTTTTTTAAACGTAGAAAGTTTAAGCAGTTTCTCCGAAGACGAAAAAAACACGAAAGTCTCCTCGTTCCGAGAAAAGCGAACTCCGCGGTGCAAGAGAGGAGTCGAGCTCACCAGTTTCTGAAGAAATAAAAGTTAAAAGTGCGCACTGGAAACGTGTCTACCCAAAATCACACTGACAGATCAACTCCCAGATCAGAACCTGCACCGTCCCTCTTCCCTTTATGTTTGCCTCCCTGTTTCATTCAGACACCAGAGGAGAAAACGCAAGAGAGAACGCAAAAAGAACCTAGTCGTGCGTTTTTTTTATCCACTTCACTAGTATAATGCAGCTTCTCCCTTTCAAATATGCCAAGGTTTTCTTCCATAAAAAGCTCTTCTTGAGGGGTCTGCATAGGAGAGGCGCGTCGGCAGGCACAGACCTCACTCCAAGAAAAACCAGAACAAGATTTTAACAGACGCGGATCAATCTTCCCTCCCTCCCTGCCTCCTCTCCTCACTCCCTCCCACCTCTCTCTCGCTCCCCTCTCTTTGCCTCTCTCTCTCTCACACACACACACACACACACACACACACACACACACACACACACACACACACACACACACACACACACACACACACACACACACACACACACACGCACATGCACACTTATTGGATCAAAATGGGATTAGTCGTCGCTATGCGATGCCTACCCAACTTACACTGCACAAATATTCATTTTAACAAGCGTTCCGTTCTGTGAAAAACATCTGCTAATGAGGTGAGATAATTTCATTTGTTTAGGCTACAATACAAATCAACTTGTTTCTTTAATTCGCGAATCAGGTCATTTTCCCAGTAGTATGTTACTGTGCCCATTGTTTCAACTTATATTTGTTTGTGGAAATTCCTGAAACAAGTGCATTGGAAACAATATGAATGGTGTCATAGTATCGAGAGAAATTCATTCCTTTCAAGAACATACGATATAAAGTGGAATTCAGAGCAAATGAATGTCTGTGACTGAAAGAGTTCGTTAAAAAGATCTCCACAAAACAAAGACACCTGCCTCAGTCAAGTGAACATCTGTTGCGGACGTCTTGCCCTCCATTATCTCCCCTGAAGATAACCTTACCCCTGCAGCCTCAGTGGCCCCGGACTCAGGGTGGAGGGCAGTGCACTCACACACCCTTCAGAGCCGCAGCGCTTTCAAGTGATGTATTTTGACTCCCCATTTCATAACTTTTAAGTTAAACCTTAAGAGGGAGAAATGAAACGGAGAATGAGATACAGTCGGGAGGGCGGTATGTAAGCACGGATACGGATCCAAAACGAACATTTCTCAGGGATTTCGGCAGCAACGCCCGCTCTGCGCTCCCAAAACTCCCTCTCACCGCCGCACAACCGCAGACGGTCAGCCAAGCCAACACAACACTCCTGCCATACCTTTCATTCACACACAGACAGACAGACAGACAGACAGACAGACAGACAGACAGACAGACAGACAGACAGACAGACAGACACACACACACACACACACACACACACACACTGCACAGAGAGAGTGAAAAGAGTAAAAGAGAGAGGGAGAAAGAGTCATCAGGGACAGTTATCTTGGCTCCAAGTGTAGGCTTATTCTTTTCAACATTGTACTTTCAAATCACCCACACACACACACACACACACACACACACACACACACACACACACACACACACACACACACACACACACACACACACACACACACACACACACACACACACACACACACACTCTCTGGACAGGGTTGAGCTGGGCTGGGTATGGGTACTGCGGTTGAATGCCTTTCCAGTCATGCTCCATAGACAAGCCTCTGGCCTTCTTTCCTACTACTGGCTCTCTGTGTCTTTGCACCTGTGTCTGTGTGCTTTTTCGCTGCTCACCGCACTGCTGCAAGGGACACAAGTGTAAATGTTGTGGAGAGGGATTTGAACCACATTCTGGTGATGAGGAATGAGGCCCGTCTGGTACTCTTAAGCCCAGATGAAAGGGTTCAGAACAGGGACTATAGCACATCTTGGTACAATGGTGGAGTAGGAAAAAGCAGACAGAAGAGCTCAACTTCATTCACATACTGTACACAAAAGCCTGATTTAACAGTAGTAGTGGATTTGCAGATATAGTAGATTTTCCAAAAGGATCCTGATGCTGAGATGATCTTCCCATTGTAAATCTGGCACATTTATGTTACACTAGGATTCTTCTGGGAAACAAGACAATCTGGCTCAGCAGTATGAACATGTGTTGAGGTTGAAATACAAAAAGAAAATAAAGGACAAAATGAAACTGAGCCCCATTCACATCTGGAGTCACAGACAGTTATAATAACATATTGTTCATACCTCAATTGTAACTGTGATTGGTTGCTCACTAAACAAACCTGCAGCAAGTCTCAGAAATTACTCATAGCTTGCTCTTTCTGTGGAGTTTTGTGCAGAAATGTTACCTGGGTTTGGAAATCACATTTCACGTACCCTATCCAAAAAAGAACAACGCTAGAGGGAATTTTTTCAATTTCTTTTTTTTAAACCAACCAGGCACACAAGGCCTTTTCTTCCTCCCTCTCTCCTTCTGTCACATCACTCTTTCTCATTCATTTTCTGTCCTCCCTATCTGTCTCTTTAATCTCCCCGGCTGCTTTTTATCTGCTCACTCTGTCCCTCCCTCTGTTTGCAGCCAGCATATTGATTGCCCATGTCTTTGCCTCTGCAGCTCCTGCCTATTGATCCCTAGCTAAGACACACACTCACACTCACACACACACACACACACACACACACACACACACACACACACACACACACACACACACACACACACACACACACACACACACACACACACACACACACACACACACACACACACAAACTTGTGTGCACAACACACATCCTCAAACACATGGATGTCCCCTTTCCGTTTCTCTGCCCTTAAACATCTTATTTTCATGGAGACCAACTTTGCCACACACATTATTCATAAATGCACACATGCATGCACTCATATGTGCACAAACACACACACAAAGAGACACACACCAGGACACCTATTTTTTTGCATATACCCTCTGTTGTGTTGAATAGACTTGGCATTGATGGACGTTATGCCTTTGTGCTCCTCTCTCGACTCATTAAAGTGAATGAGAGCCGTGTGTGTGTGTGTGTGTTTCTGGGGCCCTAGCTGCTGTAGATCTGGGCCCAGCAGCTTGTACTCTGTATCTCTCTCTCTCTCTTTGATTGGGCCTGTAGGCTTCTTCATCCAGGGAGCCTGGTCAATATGGCCATTCTGTCTAGCAATTAACATTGATCAGCGCTCGTCAATACCGTCAGCACCCAGACAAAGACCCAGGGTGCATTGCGTGTGCTTGCCCTTTCTCTATCACAGCCCAACAAATCCCCAAACAGCACTCTCATTATATGAGGGCATTCTGGCCTGACCCCAAGGTCATTGTGGATGAGAGGCATGGTGTGCTGGACTCTATGTTATGGGTGACTGGAGTGGAACCTAATGCAGAGCTCGTAGCGTTCTGAGCCACGGGCCAGTTGTTGGCTCATTATGACAGTTGTGTGTGTGTGTGTGTAGAGGTGTCGGTGAGGAGTCAAGTTTAGATATTCTTTGGTTTGGATGTAGTCAAATACAAGTTGGCAGACAGGCAATATCATCCCCCCGCTGTGTACTCTTAAGTGTTAGACACTGTGAAAACTTTGAACAGTATAAATGCAATCCATCATTCTGGTGACACACAGATTTGGAGTTTTCAGATGTGTCAAGTGCAGTGGATTGTGTCTATGAGGTATTGGCTGTATATGTTTGGATGGGAGGAGGGACCAGGGAAGCAGGCCTGTGTATATGTGGGATCTCTGGAGGGAGAGAGGCTTTTGGCTTTGATTAATACCTGCAGACATGGGCCTTAAACTTCACATCAGATGTTGAGATGTCAGGCTAACATCGGTTTCTGGGATAGATATCCCTACTCTGTTAATCACCGGCCAAGTTTAAACTGTTCCCCAATGTGTAAATGTATGAGACACTTAATAAAGGCCCTTTGATGACAAGGGGGCCCATGCGAAGTCAAGGAATGCATACAGTGTGCTGGGCTTTGAAATGAGAACCTGTTTGCCACTTGTCCGCGTCTGCAAGATGAGAGAATCAACAGCTGCAACTAAGTGAGAGCAGGAATTAATTAGCGGAGAGCCGTTTGAGCAATAGTGAGTTGAGATGAAGAGAAAAGCAAAATATTGTTTTTATTAGCGGCGATGTTGGTGGTGCACAGCCTGCTCCCTTCTCCTGCAAGATGAATCCAGTGAGTATGAACGTTTACTCTCCTCCGATGCACAATCCATTGCAGCTGTTGTCTCTATACGTAGCACAGCTGAAGCACTGGAATAACTTTACTTTGACACTTTCAAGTTGGACGGTTTGATGATATAATCTAACTTGTCCTTGTTAGCCCAAAGCCTGGTTTTGCAGAGTGAATCAGGTAGTTGTGTTCTTTGGGCTACACCTGCCTTCTTAGTTTGATATATGATACCATTTTCATTATGGAAGTTTTTCAGTGGCTTCAGGAGTTTATTTGTTGTGAATGAGGTTTGCCAAAATATCTAATAATACAAAACATCTGTGATTAACCACATGCTAAATACTGACTTCAAATCCAACAACATTTGAAATCCAGCAGCTAGATTGTCTCATCTTCACCTCGGTGCCATCTGGGAAGGCCGCTTGCTGAAGTTTGGACAGTTTGCATTGTTTGCATAAATACATCAAACTTGGAAGGGGCCATCTTCATGCACCTGGTTCACATATCAGCATCATCAGGAACTCATGACAGAACCGTAGGCAGGGACCAACAATTCAAGAACCTCTGACCATCCCAATGAAATTATTAGGCACCATCTAAATATTTTATTTGACTTTTAGATGCACAAAACTAAAGATAAGATGTTACAACACTGCAGGGTAAACGCAAAAAGCCCTGTGTGATAGAGATGTACTGCAGCAGTGGCACTGCATTCTGTCTGACACTGATTGGCAGGGGCTATTTAGTGCGCTATGTGAGGATGTAGGGAAGAAGAAAAAGATAATTGCTTTAGACCAATGAGGTTGTACATAAATATGCAACACTCAGTGACTGGGTTGATGTTTGTGTAATTATGGTCCTTGTGGTTGTGTGTGTTTGTTTGAGTGAGAGTGTCATGACCCTCAGTGACAGAATGTGCACAGCTGAGTATGTGGAGTTTGTGGCTATAGTGTAATTGGTTACAAGTATATGCAAATATTGCGTCAACAAGGGTATGCACAAAGTTGTGTAGACGTGTGTTTCATGACTGCAGCATGCATGTGTGTGTGTTAAAGAGAGAGAGAGAGAGAGAGAGAGAGAGAGAGAGAGAGAGAGTTATCCTGCGCTCGCCATGCATAGTGATGTGAATTGCAGCTGTGGCTTGTGTTGGACGCTGCTCCAGCATGTTTTTTTTTTCTTCCTGTTTCATGTTCAAGCACTCTGCGATGGAATCCATGATCATGGTAACCTTCACTCCTGTCATCTTTTCTGTTCATCTCTTCCACACTCCTCCCTTCTCTCCTCCTCCCCCTCCTCTCCACTTAGTGCCCTTTACTCTTCCATCCTCCTCTCTGCTCTCCTTTGTGCTGCTTCTGCTCCCTCTCCCTGTGTCCATTTCTCTCATTCTGTTTTTCCCCTCTTTCTGCCACTTTAGCCTTGCCACCGGGCAGAGGAGGAACTGTAATGTTTATGAAACCCTTTAATGTGCTATGTAATTACCCTGGCAACACCTCCCATCATTACTCATGCCAATAAAGCACCTTCAAATTGACATGTCAGAGTGGGAGAGCACAGAGACAGAGAGAGAGGGACATAGCACACACACTTTCCATCATTCAACCCCCCCCTCCCATTAATCTTTCCTCCTTTCTTGTCTTTCCTCAGTCTCCATTTGTTCATCTCTGTTTTGTCGTTTCTTTCATTCTTTCCATCCACAGCTCCTTCCTCTCCCTCTGCATCCCCTTTCTCTCCAGCTCACTGTGACTTCTGCCAGATGCCCAGGTGGTGGTCAATTACAGCACAACTCCTTTTGGAATAACAAAAGCATTCTTAAACTTGCTCCACTGAGCCTATTTTAGGAAGACTTCTCTGTATGTTGGAAACTGGGTGAATGGGCTTGAAGGAGAGTAAGAGAGAGAGAGGGGGGGGGGGGGGGGGGAGATTATAAAACAAATCTTACTTTTCTTTATTTCTTACTGAAAGAGTGTAAATGAGGATGCATAAAACAGACTGGCAGCTACAGGAGTAGCCTGAATGGTGCATTCCTAACACAACTTGTTGTGAGTAATGCAAAAATGTTTGTTTATGCTAAAAACTTCCATATGAAATTAACACATACTCACATCCTCTTACAGCAGTCCCTCCCTTTCCACTGCACCCACCCATGCTAGTCCTCAGGTCACGTACCTCCCACTTAGACAGCTGAGGCCCTGGCCCTTCTTGTGTTAGCACTTATGCTAAGTCCCTGAGCTTTTCTCTATCTTTACTGCGAATGCTTTACATTGGGCTCTTACTGTAATACCCTTTGCCCACCTCTGTTCATCTGCGGCTGTAGCCTCTTATTCTTCCTCTGTCCTTGCAAAATCCTCATTTATAAGACAAATATTATAACAAATTAAGCAGCAAAACAATGGGTGGGTGTCTGCCTGACGTCAGCCTGCATTTCATTAGCAATCGCTAGGCTAACGCGTTCCATATGGAGGAGCCTGCAGGGTAGCCCCCTGCTGCCCAGCCTCAGCCAAGCCCAGCCCAGCATGGCCCAGCTCGACTTGGTTGCCACGATCTGCCCCCACCCTCAGTCAGCCCCCAGTTAGGACCCCATCCGGGCCCCTGCCATTATGTCATCTTTAATTTGGACTTGTCACACATCACCTGACACCTACCCCCGTCATGCTGTAACCTTTTGTCCCGTTGGAGCGAAAAAGCACTCGGGAGGCTTTCTCCCTCTCCTTTTCTCTCCCACTTTGCCTGTTGTTTTATTCTCCCTTTTCTTCTCATTCTTTCTCTTTCTCTCACGCTCTTTCCCCCTTGCTCACACTCTCTCTGTTGGCTTCTGTCACTTCCTCCCTTTCTCTCTTCAACCTCTCACTGCATGTACACCCACCTGCCTTTCCACTCTGCCCTTTGTCATTCAGACTTAGGTTAGATATGTGAGTTTACATGTGTGTGCGTTATGAGCAGAGGAAACAACCAAAAAAAGATTCAGACAGGAATCTGATGACACCTCAGCTCAGGTACCCATAGCCCTTTTCGCAGACCCCCGACAGATGAGCTGAATGACAGTGATATATGGGAAGTGACAGTCAGAGGGAATGTAAAGTGCTCTGGAAAGAGCTAAATTATAGCACATGTCAGGATTCTGGAGTCAGACTAGTGTGTTGGACAGAGCTTCGGACTTCTGGAGAGCGGCAGGGCCGTGGGGCTGTCTCCTGTGATGGAAATATGGAATGTGACGGATCTCTGGAATTTAATAGAAGAAGGACAAAGATGGAAGCACAGAGAAAAAAAATGAGAGGAAACATTCATGATTAAGCACGAATTTATGTGCTCAATGTGCACTGAAACAAAGGTGGATATGCATGTGCAATACAGGTGTGATGTGTGTAGGTACTTGTGAGCGTGGCTTGGTGTTTGTGTGTGTATGTGTGTTTGCACGCTTGCCTTTGCCTGGCCTGTGTATCTATATGTATAATCATGTGTTCTTTATGGCCCATGTGCACCGGTGTTTGTGGGTTGCTGTGCACACCCATGTGAGTTGATGGGTGTCTCTGGTAGCCGTCCCTCATCACTGGTCTGTTCCCCCAGGTCTCTGCTGTTGGCTTTACTCTGCTCTCCTGTTCTGCCATATGCTTTGTGTGCTCAATTCTATTCTATTCTATTGCTGGAAGTATGACTAACTAGAGCAATTGTACAGATAATTGTTGGCTTTGACTGGTTTGAAGCTCAAAGTTGGATGATTAAATTCATGAGTTCTGAAAGCTCTATTTTTATATCTTGCACGTAATAACTCCCCATTGCTTCTGCAATACAAAAATGAATAAATCAAGCAGAGACAGCTGGTGGACAACCACTTGGTTAAATTATTCTCTTCAGCTCAATGGCCTGTATTCAGCTTGGGTAGAGGAAAATTATTTTTATTATGAAGGAACTATTTTGTACCCAAATGATCTGGTGAGAACTGCGCTGACCGAAGTGAAAGGAAATTTCAGAGGCTACAAATACCTTATCAACTACATATTGGATAAAACACTGACAATGGAAAAGGAACAGAGAAACTCATAATATACACAACTAACATCTGTATTGTGCAAAGCCAAAAGAATATTCCAATATTCAAAGGTTGCACAGCAGTTAAGAAGCTACTTGAGCCTCATCGCTTTATGAACATTCCTATAAAACTGATAATTGACATTTTCCATATACAGACGAGTGACAAGTTAAAGAAACCTGAATAAACGAATGGAGAAACATAACGGATGCAGATGTTTCCACAGAGGGCACGAGGGGTCACTGAGTGGTTTGATGAGCATGAAAATGATGTGAATCACATGCTATGGCTTTTATAGTCACAATCTCAACACAATTAAATGCCTGTGAGAGGTTTTGGACTGACATGTTAGACAGCAATCTCCCCCACCATCATCAAAACACCAAATGAGGAACATCTTTTGGTAGAACGGTGTTTATCCCTCCAGTAGAGTTTAGAGTCTGAAACAGCTTCAATGCCAACTATTTCATACATGTACAATGCTGAATAAATATAAAACCCACGATGATTTTTTTTTGTCTTCAGCATTCAATCAAGTGGAGTGATATCATATGCATCTGCTAATACACAGTTTTCTGTACTCTCTGCATGACAGATAATACAAAAGTTAATTCTTGACTTGGAAATGGTAGTTTGACAAAAAATCTTTACTCAAGGTCCACTCACTTAATTGTTCTGGTGCTTTCATTCAAATCTCACACTTCCTCAGATATCATTAAGTGACAAAGACCATATCTGAACAGCGACATGAGTTACTGTGTGTGTTGTGTATACAACCACTTGAACAACAACCACCTTAAGGCTGAAGTTCCAGACAGAGGTGAGAACTGAGCCATCTCCATCTGCTGAAGAAGACCATGAGATGTGGTTGAAAGTTCTATAAAAAGTAAGTGGACCTTGAGTTAAGATTTTTTGGAAAATTGTATTTGTTTGAACAACAGCAGAATCATTTGAATTTTAAGATTATGGCAGAGTGGCAGAGAGGTTGCAGGGAGGTGTTTTTACTTTAAGGTCACTGACTTTGTTGTTGTGTTGAACAGACAGAGGACTGTGTCTTCTATGACAAAAATCACATTGTCTACATCAACACTTCAGGTGCTCAGGTAGATCACTAAAACATGAAGTTTTAACCTTTGTTTTTATTCTGCAATGTAAACCGCGTCGACGTAGTGGAATTGTAGCAATTGAGCTCTTTTTTTTAACCAATAACTGTCACATTATGTGAGCTGTACTTTCAGCACACAGCTAAAATCACAATGCCTGCACTTTGAAAGTAGTGAGTCTGGCTTATAAAATGACAGTGGTGGAGTGGTAAATACCAGAGTGACAACATCAGACATTTGTTTAGTGAGTTTGGAGTGTCTGGTTGCGCAGTATGCTCAGTAGCAGTGTGTTTTCAGTGGCTGTGTCGTATGTGTGTTTGAAATCATGGTTTGTTCATATAAGGGCAGTTTACAATTTGTGTGTGTGTGTGTTTCGTGTCAGTAG
>CM042435.1:23202003-23209503 GCA_023631565.1 Gymnocephalus cernua
ATATGCATGGTTGACTAGAACATAGAGACGGGTCCACTGCTCCACCACTGCTGTCCAAATTAAAATCCTTATAATTGTATGTGTGAATTGACCTGTACATAATGTGTGTATGTCCAACTAAGCACCTGTTAAAACAAACAGTGAGAGAGAGGATGTGTGCATGTGCATGCCCCTTGTGTGTTTTTCTGCTAAATGTATTTGCACATTAATGGGTGGGCACTCAACAAAGTGGATGTGCAAGTGTTTGTTTGTGTGTGTGTGTGTGTGTGTGTGTGTGTGTGTGTGTGTGTGTGTGTGTGTGTGTGTGTGTGTGTGTGTGTGTGTGTGTGTGTTTTAAAGGGTGTGAGTTAGATGTCTGAGTCTGTGCCTCTGGGGATTGGGCATGTGTGGCTATTACTGCTCAGTCGTCATTAAGCCCTATCAAGCTGTGCATGCATGTGTATATGTGTGTAAGTTTAAGCTTGTGTTAGTGAGTCTATGTGTGAGGGAGAGAGTGATATCCTCCGCATCACTCCTCCACCAAAACCCACCCTCCTTCCCCTCACATCCCGCACTCCATTCCCCAGCCCAAGAGGCCCCTCCTGGGATATTATTACTACCTACACCTGTCTCCCTCCTTATCTTCCTTCCTTCTTCAAACATGCCCTGTCAGATAGCTAAAGTCAGTCTCACACACACACACACACACACACACACACACACACACACACACACACACACACACACACACACACACACACCACGGCCACCATTACACGTAAACAAATAAAAACAGAACCATATGTGCACCAACATACCACTCACATAATGTTATTATGTGTATGTGTGTGTGTGTGTGTGTGTGTGTGTGTGTGTGTGTGTGTGTGTGTGTGTGTGTGCGTGTGTGCGTTTGTGCACAATACAAGCACATGTTCTCTACTGTGTGACAGAGGAAAGAGATGGATAGGTTGTTCTTCACAATTTGTGCACAACATAGACGAGACTTTTATCAACAGTCCTACCAAACATATTGCAGTCGCACCTCATAATTGAAATGAGTGGGACAGAAAAATAAACTGACACCAAAGAGACACACAGTGCACATACTGCAAATTCTATGAGACACTTAGAGTCAAAATAATAGACAAAAAAAAACGTTGATCAGATTTACAACAACAACGAATTAGACACAGTAGAAAAATAAATGAAATACTGTCTCTCTGCACAGTTCGGTCCAGGCTTTGGCTCTGTCAACCACTATACAGACAGGTTAAGATTTAGAGCCAGACTGACCCCTAGTGGCAAGACTGATAACAACAACAGAATTAAAAGGGTCTGTCATGCTAAACCCATCTCGATGCAGCTCTCATTGCCAGAGTAGACAATGGAGAAATTGTCAGAGGATCGTTAGTTTGACTCGTTTAGAGGCAAGGGACATTTTCTGGCCAAAAAAGAAATGCAGTCAGAGGTTGTTAAGAAAGACCACAAATAGTTTCTATCTTTATCACGGCTGTGTCAATGCTGATTTTTGAAATCAGCCTTGATGTTGTTCTCAAGAGCAGAGAGGGGAAGTGATAAGGTGACAAAGCTAGATCATATATTCATGATGGAAATGCCTTTGTATTGGTGATGATAAGGCACTTCTATCTGCAGGGCCCGGGGTCTTTTCTGTCTTTATTATGTCTGACTCTCTGGTTCTGACCACAATCCTTCTGACTGTCCATTTTAACTCTATTAGTCTCTGATCCTACCTGTCTATCTGCTTTTCTGTTAGTTAACTCCGTCTCATTGCACTGCTCTGTCTGTCTGCTCATCACGCTGCCAGGATCTTTGGCTCCATTTGGGCAGCCAAGCAGAACTCACAGCCTCTAAGACCCCTGTGCTGCGATTCAGCAGAGGAGCTACTGTATATGCACAGCACAGAGGTGCAGGGTAAGTCAGCATGGGAAAGTAGATTCCTCACACTATAAGCCCAATCAAAAACCTTTTATGATCAGTGATTCCATCTAAGGTGAATGTTCAGCAGGTCCTATACTTGGAAATTGCTCCCAGGCTTCACGTAGCTCACAGGTGAAAGGAATGTGATTGATGATGAGTATAATGGCAGTCAAACATCTGGTGCATTTAAATAAACAATTGAGGTTGCACAAATATAACATAGACTGGTATTTGATCCAGGAGTATAACCAGATAAGAAAAACAGGCAGACAGATGGATAGGCACGCAGTCTGGCACAGTGAAGTCCGCCAGGAAAACTGAATCACAATCACCGTACAGCTTGCCAAAACAACTAGAAACAACAAAGTGGTGGCAACGCTCCCAGGTCATTCTGACTCTTTCTTATTTAATCCTTTAGTTTGGTTCTATTGTGGAGGGAAATCTTAGATCCACGACAAAGAACTGGACTAAAATATCTGAAAAGGTAGGTCTTAGTACTTGTACTGTGATGCAAAAAACTACTGTGTGGTTTACTGGGAGTACTCCAAACCAGCAACATCAAACAAGCCAACAGCACAAGGATTAAATTCATGAGGAGACAGATGTTGAGACCTGGAAGCAGTTGTATCAAGAATTCAAGTCACACTATGTGTTCATCACTGATATGAAAAACCTGTAAGGTGAATAATGCAAAAGAGCATAAACATCATGCTGCACTAAATGTACTGATTGGTTTTGAACATGTCTATTGCTCTAACCTGGTGGGATGATGACCTGTTGCCAAACTTGCAAAAAGACAGCACTACGTGAGACTTCTTTAGTCCAGGCTTTCTTGCAACTAGGAAGTGTGAACCTTAGCGTACTAGAAGAAAAACTGCAATTACATAGACTTTTCCACTCTGGTTAGAAAACTTGTAAAGCAGTGATTTGCCCTATTGGATTGAGCAGAAACGGTGTAATGTCATCTGTTTAAATCTATATCTTCCTCTGAGAAAATGAATGATGATATGCGACAGAGAGAGAACTCAGAAAGTGTTCATTTTTAAATGAATTATGATAAACAGACTTGCTGAGAGATTCTATCATCAGCCCAAGACGGATTACTTTCCTACATATATCAGACAATGAAAGATCCACCGTCACTCTGTCTGCAGCTGATGTGAAAGAATGAGCACGCAGACACAGCATAGATAAGCTAAAATGAAGGAAGGAGGCAGAAGCAGTGATATTCAGATTGATGTGTTGTGGGGGCTTGTTGGGCGATTTGATTGCTTTACAAGCAGATTGATATATGACACAACAACTTGTCAGTTAAAATGCTACAGTAAAAAATGATAGAGTAAGCGTTGAATTTCTTGTTGCTAATGTGGATGTGAAAGAACATATTTAAGGCACTGCACTATTGGTTTTATGCACTGAAGCCTTTAAGTGCAAAATGACTCCTCAGTTAACATGTGCAATTGACCATTTTTAAAATGGATGACCCTGATAATTGACTTAAATGCAGCACTTAAGTGCATTCAGCATACTGAGGGTTGCTATCACCCCATTTTCGGTTGGATGATTTTCAATTATCAAATACAACAATAGTTCACTTGATTTGTCTTACTTAGACAACTTAACTTAACTTAGCCAGAACAAGGACTCTGGATGTAGTTCCCCCTCTTTTACAGTGTAGTTGAGCTCGGAAGAGATTGCTTCATGGCCAGTAAGGAGAGGAGGATAATGTACATATCATATCATATACTCATATACTATATGCATATACTCATATACTATATACATACATAGGATAAATATGAACTTATCCTTAAAGGGTTCACTGTTAGAGTCTGGTCAAGTGCTGAATGAAGTCTGCATACTAGCCGAGCTGTGTGGTTCCACACATATGGCTGACTTTTGTCACTTGGTACAATGGGCTCCATCATGTCACTGTCAACCACCTTCTTGGTGTTAAATCTTGCTTTGGATCAGAGTTGGTCGATACAATTCACTGACCGTAGACTGGCACTTTACTCAACGATGAGAAAGTTCCCGTGTCTCAGTGAAACTTACCAAATAGTTGGACTGGCATCAAAAATGTTTGAGACACTGTCCAAAAGCTCCTCACACTCTCACATCCATATGGATATAAAAAAGAAAATCAATAGGCTGTGATGTTTTGCCTCATTAACTGCATGCTATATTAATATATATATATATATTTTTTTGTTTGTTTTTTGTTTTTAAATCAAAGACTTGGCATTTAAATTCTATCAATATTGATCTACAGAATCCGCCATTGACAGCTCTCACTAACACTTGCCGTCTAATTTTACTTCCATTTTAACTTTAGAAATGGTTCTGTTTATGTGAGAGTTACAGCAGATCTCTCTTCTACGCAACAGTAAACACAACATGGTGCTGGGGAAAAGCCCAATTTGATAAGACAAAATTAAGTTCACAATATAATGATGTAGCCACAAGCCATACATGTCTCCAATGTATAAACTACACAGGTACATACGTTGAGTTAAAAATCAGGTCACCTGTTCCTATTTTTCTGATGTAAAACAACCACAGTAGGGCTAACATGTAGCATGCATAACTCACGTGGTAAAGGCAGGGTTGTACTTGGCTCCCAGGTAGTACGAGTACAGGTTGAACATGCCAATCATGAAGGCCACAAACACCATGATAAAGATGACCATGAACTTGAAGATATCTTTGACTGTGCGCCCCAGTGAGATCTGCAGTGGGCCGAAGCTCTCGTTGGCTGGCAGGATGTAGGCGATGCGTGAGAAGCTCAGCACCACAGCGATGGAGTACAGGCCTTCTGAGATGATCTGGGGGTCTGAGGGGCGCCATTTGTTCCTGGCTGGAGGAGAAGAAGGAAAAAGAGAAGTGGCTGAGTAAGCTGTTAATGTATCATCCGAATGAGCTGCAGCAGAAACCAGAGGTTGATGTGCAATTGTCTAATTTTGAGGGAACTGGTTATTTTCCAATTTGGACAATAAAATAGGTCCCCAGTTCAGATTGTACACACACTAAATAAAACCGGATGCATCAGATATCAGTCCCTCCAGAAAAACGCGGAGTTTTTTCGTGATTGTTGCGGGCAAAAATCCTTGATTATGCGGCACGTTTTCTTAAAAAATGCGATGGAATATGCGGGATATTTATGCCATTTTATGCGATGAAATTGCGGGAACTTGCAAAAATTGCGGGAACTTGCAAAAACTGCGGGAACTTGCGGGAACTTGGAAAAACTGCGGTTTGATGAAAAAGAGAAAAAAAAGTGATTCCCCCAACACCGTGTTCTCAGTAGGTGAAATTACGTCACTTCATAACGTTCCCATGGCAACAGGGGAAAATGGCTGCTCTTGTGTGAAGTAAACGCAACATTTTTGAACTTTCTGCTGAGATATATGTAGGGTTGGGTATTGTTTGGTTTTTTTTCTGATACTGGCGCTAAATCGGTATTTTTAAAACGGTGCCTGAACCGATACTTTTTAAGAAAGTTTTAAAAAAAGAAGAAACAAGAAGGATAGGCCTACTCAACAACAGTCGGTGACATTAAGGACACGTTGTTTATTACTAAGGCCATATGATCAAAATTAAATGATTTAATAGTAATGTAATAACTATAACTTATAATAAACAATAACTTATTTCACCAGTAAATTGCTGTTGGACGACAAAAACAGCAACCAGATGGGAAAAGGGTATTTTACAATAACCAACCAAAACCAAACAATTACCAGTGTCCGTGAATGCACCATCTGTGCGTTTCCGACGTCGGCAGCTGCTGCGCTGCAGAGCAGACTGTTGATATACTATGGCGTCATTTTTTAGTCAAAAGTTGTGAGCGTGTAAGACATGATCACGAGCACATTATGTTATTTCACACGCGCAAAAATGAACCTTCAGCTGGCATGATAAAAGTACTCGCGCACAAATTCAACAACCGAGAGGTGTAGGTAGCTGCGAGCGAGCGCCTTACTCTGCTTGTACAGTGGAATCCTGCTCGCGCGCAGCGGGCTTCTGCTCGCGGAGTGCTGTTTTGCTCGCGGAGTGGATTTCTGCTCGTTCAGCTGATTTCTGCTCGCTCGAGTACATGACTTTTGACAATTTGGGGGCGGAAACCAAGGAGGGCACTGACCCTCTTATGATTGGTCACTTTCACACAGGGACATCCTTGATTGACAGCTCTCATTACAGGAAGCACGGAGTCAAAGTATCTGACGGAGTTCAGTCATTCAGTTAACACTGCACAGTGGACGGAATGGCGGCGACACCTGAAGATGTAGGCGTAAGTGTGTTTGACAGTGTTATAGCCATTTAATCTGAAATTTGTTGAGAATAAACTCATTAAATATTGAGAATAAAGTCGTTGTATTTCGAGTTTTTTTCTCAATATTTAATGAGTTTTTTCTCGAAACACAACGACTTTATTCTCAATATTTAATGAGTTTATTCTCAACAAATTTCAGATTAAATGGCTATAACACTGTCAAACACACTTACGCCTACATCTTCAGGTGTCGCCGCCATTCCGTCCACTGTGCAGTGTTAACTGAATGACTGAACTCCGTCAGATACTTTGACTCCGTGCTTCCTGTAATGAGAGCTGTCAATCAAGGATGTCCCTGTGTGAAAGTGACCAATCATAAGAGGGTCAGTGCCCTCCTTGGTTTCCGCCCCCAAATTGTCAAAAGTCATGTACTCGAGCGAGCAGAAATCAGCTGAACGAGCAGAAATCCACTCCGCGAGCAAAACAGCACTCCGCGAGCAGAAGCCCGCTGCGCGCGAGCAGGATTCCACTGTACAAGCAGAGTAAGGCGCTCGCTTGCAGCTACCTACACCTCTCGGTTGTTGAATTTGTGCGCGAGTACTTTTATCATGCCAGCTGAAGGTTCATTTTTGCGCGTGTGAAATAACATAATGTGCTCGTGAGCATGTGTTACACGCTCATAACTTTTGACTAAAAAATAACGCCATAATATACAGTCACACTTTACACTGTTTAACGTCACCTGTCAGCATTTTAACCGTGTTTAATCACGCTGCTAGCTAACGGTAGGCTAACGTTACCTGCTGTCCAGTGTAGTGTAAAGTCAGGCACCGAAATAAGGCACCGAAATCTTCGTTCTTATTCGGTCTCGTTACTACCGTTTACGTCGGATCCGGGGGCCCATTGGCACCGAGTTTCGGTACCCAACCCTAGATATATGTGACTTTTTTGCAACGAAAATGCGGGGATTATGAAATCATGCAAGCCCCGCATATTTTGCGCGGAAATCGGCAATTTATGCGGCGAAAGTGCGGCGTTTTTAAAAAAATGCGGCCCCCGCATGAATATGCGGACATTGGCTGATTATGCGTTGAATTCTGCGATCGCATAATCGCGTTTTTCTGGAGGGACTGAGATATGCTCCAACATTAATGTTGAACTACATTTATAAATAACCATAATCATCAACAGCTGCATTTGAGAGATCCTCTAAAAAGCCTTGGCTCTCAAACGTGTTTTGATGGAGGAGAAGGTAGAAGACAGATCCAGTAAGGATGTAAGGGGATGACGGAGGAGGAAAGGCAGTGAGT
>CM042435.1:23214503-23349503 GCA_023631565.1 Gymnocephalus cernua
TGACCGGCTCAGATTGTTACTGTCTGATAACATTATCAATCTCAGGACGTGACTTTTTGTCCGAAGACAGCAGTGTGGATAGTGAAACGCGAGACGAGAAAAAGGCGTTCAGGTAGTCTGTTGTTACGGAGTAGGCTACAGAAATGATAGGCTCCTGTTATCTAAACGATTTCCAGTGAAATGGCTCAATATTTAAATGATTTCAACAACCGCTGTCTTCGGACAACAAGTCACATCCTGAGACGGAACTACTATCTGAGGACTACATTCTCCATAATTTCTGTATTTTTAGAAATATGGATTCTGATGACCTTAACCCCACATATGCCCAACACTGAAGTACAATAGTAGGGCTGATATGAAAATTACAATATTTAGTAAAGTACAGATTGTCAATTCCTCTGCAGTGGTCTCATTTCATAGCTTGACCACATAGATGTAGTAGAGTGAAAAAGTACAATATTTCTTTTTTAAGGTAGTGAAGTAGAATAGGAAGTAGCATAAACCTGAAATACAGTAAAGTACAAGTATCTCAAACTTGCACTACTTATTTCAGCAATAGTTCATCAATAACAAAATGCTACAAGTTCCAGTGAAGCTGTATGCTGTGTGCTGTATAAATAAAGCAACACTATGTAACTTTTAGTTGCAGCTGTAGTTCCAGTGAGACAACCTGTAGGGGGACCGAAGAGGGAAAAGTTACATAGTGTTGCTTTAAGCGTGAAGATTGTTCTCGGGGGAGGGGAA
The DNA here is from genome assembly GCA_023631565.1 of Gymnocephalus cernua. Taxonomy (NCBI): domain Eukaryota; kingdom Metazoa; phylum Chordata; class Actinopteri; order Perciformes; family Percidae; genus Gymnocephalus; species Gymnocephalus cernua. The sequence goes on from CM042435.1 coordinate 23,215,251, forward strand.
CTTGACGACGTTTTTTTTTTTCACCAGTTGTTTTTGCGCTTATTCTATGTTTCTCTTATCTTTTCTGTCAGCCGGGGAGGACTGAAACATTCCTGTTTTCAAAATGTGTCCCATTCCTCTCTGCATGTTTTTCACATTTTACACCCTTTTCAATCAATTACAAACATTCAATATCAATATGTATCTGTTTCCATCACCTCCAAAGCATGTAAAAGGAAGTTTTTCCTCGCCACTGTTGCACCAAATGCTTGCTCGTGGGAAATTGTTGGGTCTTTGTAAATTATAAACCTACTCTATCTGTAAAGTGTCTTGAGATAACTCTTGTTATGATGTGATACTATAAATAAAATTGAATTGAATTGAATTGAATATCTCGTATGTTTCTCTTAAAGGAGATTTCTAAAGCAATTATATACATGTTTTCTCTGTCTGCCTTCAATGCTTTACTACTTATTACTTACCTACTTATTATTTTAGAGCAACAAAAATATTAATATCTGTTTCCCCACTGATATAAAGTGTAATATGGTTTGGGGTTCTGATAACAGTGTGTTGTGGTGCTGTAAAAATAGAAAAGCGACAGAGGTGATTTAATCAATGTCCAATTGGGCACAGGGGTGGCAGGTGAAGGGAGCAAACAGTTTTTTGACTTAATGTAGGGACCCTTTGCTTTTCAAAGACGTCCGCTACCAATGCCGAGTAGATAATTGAACTATTTAAGACGCGTGCAACGTGTTATGAGAATGAGAAGTGGAATTAATGTATTTTGGTTTGGTATTTGCACATATAAATGTACTCTGTATGGGAAATGGGAATGTTTTGACATTGACTCACATACTATCTTAAATAGTTTTATTATCTACTCGGCATTGGTAGCGGACGTCTTTGAAAAGGAAAGGGTCCCTACAACACCCATCAACCAAAACACATACAAGTGTCATGGTTTGGCTTGCTGCCTCCCCAGTCTGTCTGTTTTCCCTCTCCCTTGTGTTTTTGTTTTGTCATCTGTCTGTCCTGTGCTGAGTGGGTGTGGCGCTCCTGGTTCTCTCTCCCTCCTCGTCAGGACACATGTTGCTTTCCAATCACCTGAAGCACCGCTCCTGTCTTAAACCCCGGCTTTCCAACCAGTCTCTGCCAGATCGTCCGTTCACCCAAGTGGTAACGCTTGCTACGGCCAGCCTAAGTGATTTCTGCTTTTTATAGCTCCTGTTTTAAGCTGAGTTTGACTTTGTGTGTTTTTTTTGCTCCTGCTCCAGATCCCTGGTTCAGTTCTGGAAAACCACTCTGCCTGCCTGAGTCGAATTGTTTTTGGACCTACCTCTCGCCTGTCAGCCCGCTCTCAGCCCCAGAGGAATTCAAGCATCATCACTACCTTTGTGTTCAATAAACCTCTGTGTCTGCTCCTGAATCTGTACAGCCCGGCGTAACAACAAGCTTTCTCTCTGCAACATGTGACTGTCTTAATGAACTCTTTATCTATTTCACTATAACATCCTTTGAATACATCTTTTTGTCTCTGTTGAGCTGCCGTCACATTGTTAATAAGCATGCATAAACATCCATTTTGTCTCTCAATAATTAGTTTCATTTAATTGTTTTGTTTGTTTTTTATTATCCCACCCTCTGTAATTCTGCCTTTTTCAACATCTCAAATGTTTATTTTCTGTATTTAACTGGGTTTTTAAAAGCATGTATCTATATTTATTTGTTATTTATCCACGCTGCTACCTTTTTTTATGTCACAAAATGGCAGACTGTCACACACAGGTTCATTGGCTAGTTGGCTGATTCATAATCAAATGTATGTAATCATACTTGCATGCACACACAACTAACACAGGTGTTTTTGTGACACATGATTGAATCCATATCTAGCTCTCAGCGTTACTGCTCTCCATCCTCTCTCACAGTTGACAGTTGCTCCCTCTCTCTCTCTTTTCAGACACACACGCACAAGCACACACACGCACAAGCACACACACACACACACACACACACACACACACACACACACACACACACACACACACACACACACACACACACACACACACACACACACACAGACACACACCACTTGATGATTAGGTAAAGGATTATCCAGGTTAATGAGCAGATTTACATAACCACTGGTTCCGCTCCTGTGTGTCACTTTACAGATTATAATTTGCTTGATGGAGTATTAACAATATGTGAAAGGGCGCTATAATCAAGTTATGATTATACAGTGCTCTTTACATTGGATCTCAGTAATGTTTTTTTTGTCATTTTGTCTGTCTATTCAACACTGGTCCAGAGTTAAATATCTTCATAATTAGTGAATGGATTGCCATTAATTTAGCCACATGCTTTTGGTCCCCGGAGAAATAATCCCAATGTAATGTTTAGTGTTTCAAACATGTAAGCACACACATTCACAAGCAGCAGTAGTTTGGAGAATGTGGAGGGTTTGAAGTCTTTGCATCGTAAACTGTAACTGAGGTGAATCCCACGAGAGAGTAGGCTACAAACTGCAAGCCACCTTTTACAGTAAATCGAGTGTTTCTGACTCAAAGATACAGTTGATTTTGAATGGAGTATCACTTAAGCATGAACTTCTTGTCACATTATGTTTACAGGCACTGTCACAGGACTGTGATAGACTGTTAGCATTTAGCATTCAAATCAAAGCACAGCTCAGCCTACAGCTGAGATTGATGGAAGTTGAGCCATGTCTGTTTTATAGAACCTGAGATGTCCTGAAATGGCTTTTGTACAGAGGATAAACCCTGATTAAGTTAACAACTTGGCCTTGTCTCACCCTCAGGGCAAACGCAACATTTTATGCTCTATTGATCAAAGCTTTTTCATCTATCCAATACTTAAGTTGTCTTGTGATTAATGAGTCTTTGAGCAGGCGGACTTTAGACTATTAGTAATGTTGCCACAGCCATATTCTGTATACAGAGTGTTATGAAAAATAGGTGCTTGTAAAAGTTTCATAAATGGCAAAAATATACTTTTTGCGTGTCTGGGTTATAAGTGCTGCATCGCTAAAGACCCAAGGTATGTAGGAATGTTTGAAACACACCCATGCTTTACAGCAGGGGTCTTCAACGTTTTTTAAGCCAAGGACCCCTTAACTGAAAGAAAGACGGATTAGGGTCCCCATACTACATATATTGTTGAAAATGAAATTGCATATTAAACTGGGCCTACAACAACATGTGGGCAGCCTAAAATCTTTATACCTTTTTTTGCATAGAATACTAAGCTATTAAAATATGAATTGTTGGCATCATTCAATGTTACACATACATGTGGCACAGTAAATCTTTAGGATTAACTATATTTGTGTGTGGCTATCTTAGTGACTACCTTACATATAGGCCAGTAAGCCTATCATCAATGGGGATTTATATTTGCTAATAATATGTTGGAATTATGTTAAGACATTTTCATTTTTTAAATAACTTTCAAAAATTGACAAAAATTTGAAGGCCCCCCTATAGTGACTCTGAGGACCCCCTGTTGAAGATCTCTGCTTTACAGGGTTAATTGTGTGTGTATGTGTGATGAACTCTGGTTCAGATCAGGGATGACAGTAGGTCAAAGAGCTCGAGGGTCAGAGAGGAGTTGGTGTCTTTTGCATGTTTTTGTGTGCATGTGTGTTCATACCTTGCTACAGGGCATTATCCAGTAGGCAATGGCCAAGAAGGGCAAACCTACGGTGATCCCCAGCACCGTCCAGCACGTCACGCCAACGGACTGCTGCCTCATATCAGGCAGGTTCTCGTACCAGATAGTCAGAAGCTGCTGCTGACAGTTGGGATGGGCAACGAACTGCAGAGAGAGAGACAGGGACAAGAAATTGAAATCAATGGGGAATAAAGGCAGAGGGGATGGGGACACGGGGCACGGAAGGAGAGCGAGGAGAAAGAAAGAGAGAGGAAAGGGGAGAGCAATTAACAAACCATATGTTAAAGAGAAGAACAATAAGGAGAAGCAACACTAATTTGCTTTTCTCATCTTCATAAAACATTTGGAATTGTTTCTGATTGTTTCACAGGTAGTTTGAGGGGTTGGTAAAATATTCACAGCAGCAGCACATTGAGCAAACACTGTGCCAGAGCAATACTGGCAGCTACACTGAAATGGCCCGCTAGTCACAAAAAGGAAAAAAGTGGCTTATTTGACCGGCTGACTGCAGAGGCATTCAGTACTTATCTTGGGGTTCAATATTTAGCAAAACAACCCCTGTAAATAAATAATCGATATGACACTCTGAAAGGGGTTGTGCTGCTCTAGTACTAGTACTTGAGTACATTTAGCTGCTAATACATTTGGAATTTTATTTAAAAGTATATTTGTGAATGTAGGACTTTTACTATAATGGAGCATTTGTACATTGTGGTGTTATACTTTTATCTAAGTCCTTAATACTTCTTCCACCACTGTATTATCCATGACACAACACTATAGAAAATAGTATTTGTTTGGTGGCACAAGTTAGAACATGGGGCTGTGGTACATTTCTTTTTTTTCTTTTTTAACATCTGGTAATTCAGTTTTTCTTACTGTAGTACTTAGTACATAGTGTTATTGTTTTTTTGTCCAACTTGTATCTTTTGACCAATATTTCCATTCATGTTGTCCCACCCCAACATCCTGTTGGGATTTTAATGCCAAAAGCATAACGTACAACACAAATTACAATATGTTTACTTACATCAGGTACTTTCTTGTGTTGTGCTTCAATTGCATCAATAAATGGATGAGGAGGGCTTCTAGTGGTCAAGATATTCCTAAGTAGCTGAGTGTGCAGGCTGCTTTTTTCTATTTAGAGCATATCTATTGTGTATTCATTACAATAACAAATATGTAATATTCACAACACATTTGTATTCACGACTGCCACCTGGCTTCATTTAGAATGAAGAAAAAATGTCAACAAGCAGGTTGTGAAATCTATTAAATACACAGTATGCAGAAAGAAAGCAGGCAGCAAATAAGAAACACTAAGTGTTTACATTTATTGCTGAAGCATGTCCACTTTATTAGATAAAGCTTGGTCTGGCATTTATCTGTTGCTGACTTTACTCCAAGAAGGGAAGTGATAAATGAAAGCCACCACTGGTTGGTTGAGGAAGGAGAGGATGGATGTTTTTGTTCCAGGTGGAGGAAGGATGTGGACAATAGAGCAATCGATGCTCAATAGGAGGTCAATAGTGTAACAATCAAACTCTGTGTTTGTGTATTGTTCTTTGTGTAAGATTTGAACAACTGATTATATCGGTCGAACCTGCTCTCTCTTGTTAGCCTCTTTGTTTTCTCCCTCCATCAATCCATCCCATCACTAATTATCCTTGGCCGTCAGGGAGCATTAATCTGACCTGACGACTGACAGCCTCTGCTCCCATCCGCCGATCGAAACTCACACACGTACAATGTGTGTATGTGCACTCAATCATTTCTACGTTCAGAAGGAAACCACACACAGCCATAACACTCCCCCCTGCACACTAAATCGTAGTCAACGTAATTCCCCACTGGTGTCCGGTGACCGGTCTATTAATCCAATGTCCCATGACATAAACCCTGCCTGCGTCCAGCCACATGCACTATACACAGTCATGCTTCACCTGGTTGCCATGGTAATCTATCCCTACCTCTCTTCCTGCCTTCTGTGTAATTAGCTCCCTGAGTATTGGTCACGCTCTCCTGTACAGAATAAAAACACAGCTCGAACAGGCTGTGCACACACACACGCACGCACGCACATACACTCTAGGGATTTCCTGATTAGAGAAAACATGCAGCACATGAAGGTCAAATAGGCATGTGTGTGAGAGAGTGTGGTATGGTAGGGAGAAATGGGGTAAGGGCATTTGGTTTGACAGTAAGAACACCTCTGGATTAGCTCAGTGAAATAGAGGCCTGCTTTTTGTTTGCATGGCCACATGCACGAAAAAGACTATCATAGACACATTGTCACTTGTCTATTATGATTTGCTACACTATTAAAAAATGTCACAAAATCACTTCCACTGCTGTATAAATGACTGAAACTACCACTAGTCCTTTACATACAGTAGATGGTTGATTCTTTGATTATCTGTTGGTCATCGTACCTTCTTGACTTCGTACTTGATGGCCAGTATGACACGGCTGAGACAGGGTCGGTTGTAGGCGCTCGGAGGGCACAGGTCCACGTCACCGTTCAGTATGGCCTCCACTTCCTCTGTGTTCCGACAAAGGTCCAACACACCCACCACAAAGTCCTTACACTGCATGGACAGCTTACGGTAGTCATTCTGACAGGGAGAGAGGAAAGATGGAATAAAGGACAGGAGGGGAGAGAAACTTTAGACTTTAAACAGACTTTAAACTTTGAGCAAATCATGTCAACGACTGGTTTTCGGACAACGCAGCATCCTTCAAATGTATAAATGTATGCAACATGAAAGATTCACCAAATTGTGCCTCCTGTGCTGTCAGCTCTGCCTTATCTCACCGTCCTCTAGCTCTCCCTGTCTTTTTCCCTTTTGTTTTACACATCTTCCCTGCACCTCAGATGTTCTCACATTATGCCTCAACAAAACCCTCTTTGTGTGTCCTGTTGTCACGAAGCAATAGTAAAAGTTCAGTCAGGAAGACAATACTTTTGCTTTCTTATGCCTGTAGTTTTGGATGTACTTCTGGAACCCTGGAACGAATATAACTTTCCCACTTCACGGCAATTCACAATTCCTGTCACGTCTTTCAACCCGCTCTCATCTTGTTCCTTCACAAATCCTTCTAGTTTCAACCCTTTGCCCCTCTTGTCTTGTGGCCCCCACAGTTCAGTTCTTCTCACACTACCTCCCCTTGCCCACCTGGCTCGTTCCTCACCATTTGGTCGAGCAGGTAAGCAGTCAGCAGATTGGAGCTTCTGGTAGGCTAAGAGTCCCTTGGGAGTGATTCTCATTATGCATTCACCGCCATGTTTGCTCTGTGTTCAATCATACCGTTACAGTGTGTTGATAATGCCCACTTTCATCCAGACTTTTACACAGGTATCCCCAGTAAAATCAGCAATCCAGTAATCAATTTAACACGGTGGGAAATTGGCCGTTCTACCTTCACCTTCTTTTAGGGCACACTCTGTAAGCAGACAGTATGTACTGTACTTTGGTGCACCTACTGACCCTGAACATAATTTGCATTCCTCCAGTGTTTGACCCTTTTAGTAAGGGTGTGGGGGGTGTAATCAGTCCTAGTGCGTCCGTACTCTTACATATCATACATTTTAAAAGCTGGGCCTTCAGGCTTGGATTTATCATAGAAAATATAAATAAACTGAATGGCATGTTAGATAGGGTTGGTCAAAAGGCGTATCACTATCTGCAAATTAAAAAAATAATTCTGGGAATCAAGCAATTGCAGCAAGCATCTATCTATGACCCCCACACATATGCAGTTGTGAAAATCCAATCACAATTCAGGGTATGTGGTTTTTGCCTTGGGGGGTTGAGATAAAGGAAAGGGAATGATGTTGTGAGATTGAAAATGGAGACAGAGCAGTGTGAAGCAGAGTGAGAATGGTTACAGATGAGTGAACATAAGGGGACACAAGCCAAGCCTCAAACATGGAGGGAGGGAGGGAGGGAGGGAGGGAGATGTAAGATGGAGGGATGAGAAGAGGAGAGGGATAGAGAGAGTTAGTATTACAGCACTTCAGTGGACATTCACCACTATAAGTTTAGCTTTTTTCACTTTCTTTGTGGCCATGTGTCTTCATTTAAACTAAATTAAACTGAAACTGGTATGTGTGTGTTCATCCAACGTGCACCAAGAGCAGCACTCTCAGATTGTGTATGTTTGCCAGTGGGTGAGAAAGTGGTGTTTGATTGCAGTTGACTGACATGTAACCTTTACTATGTTAGGATGTTAGTCTTAATCTAAAAAATAGAGTGGAGGCAGGGGTTAATGATGAATTGAAGTGCAGGACAAGTGGTGATAGATAAAACATTCGCCGATCATAACATTTATATGGTTCATCTTCTCAAGGACAGTGAATTCTGTACCAAATTTACCAAACTGTCCAAAGTGTTGAACCAACAGAAAGATGGACTGAGGCAACTGCTATTCTTAGAGGCTGCTCATGTGTCACATGTGTCACAACATGAGCACACAAAGCACAAGAGAATGCCTGGACCAAGTACTTCCTGCTCTGATATGATTCTTCTATCTGGAGGCATGAATCACATTATTAGGAGTTGCGGTGAGAAAATTACAATCTATAAAAACAGAAGACCATAGGCTGCTTTGTGTGGCTGATTGTGTATCATGCATTTATGTGCTTATGAAAATCTCCGTCTTAAAGTTACATTGTGTAAGAATTGCTCCCATCTAGCGGTGAAATTGTATATGACAACCAACTAAATTTAATTTTCTAGCCCCACCCCCATTCCGAGTGCGTTATAACTCCTACGGTGGCCGAACCCGAAATTAGCGACAAAACGTCCGTGAGTGTCCCTTCCAGTGTAATAATAGTTTGACGTTATTTTGGTACCATTTCATTGCTAACATCAGCTATCAGGTTCCCAAACATATGCAAGCTGATGTTAGTAAAGTATCAGTGCGTCAGTGCGTCATTCTAGCGTTATACACAACCATGCTATATTTAGCCAAGCAAGTAGCAACTATAAAACTTTTACACAAATAGGCAGAATTACCTGTTGAGAAGAAAGCAGGCAACTTTGACGTCCCTTTTAAAATCCTTGCTCCTCATCAGCTCTTTCCATCTTGGAAAAGCCACAACAATATTAACTTTGGTCGCGTTGCTTTGCCTGTCGCGTTGTCATTTTAATTTCCTCGGCGACTCAGTTACATGTCCTTGATAATAGACACAACAGGCTTTCAAATCTGCCGGCAGTGAGTCGCAAATAATCTTCTGCCCCTCCCTCCCTGGCATACGTCACCGTCAGTGCCACTGAGTGAAAAGCGCGAAATGCGGAGCAGTATAGCCTGTATGTCCCTTACGGGCTACCGTATTTCAAGATGGCGCATGGCTATGGAGCGTCTACCCCAGTATCATGTAAGCGCAAATGTAAAATTTCAAGCCAATAGGAATATTTGGAGTTGATGGTTGTGGTCAATATTAATAAAAAAGGACACGTTTGTGGAGGGCAATACAGATTTTGATAATAAACAACTACAAATGTTACACAATGGGGCTTTAAAGTTGAGTGCTGAGTAATGTTTCATTCAATCTATGTTGTTAGAACATCAAACAACAAGAAGCAAACATCGGTGTCATAATTGATAATGTGATCTCTGCCTTAGCTTTTATTCACCATGTTTGGTTTCCTCATTATGAAACAGGACTATCTCAGACTATTGACACAATTGAATATGTGATATTTCAACGTAATAAGAGGAATATGTGAAGAGGGACAGGGAGACAAATAAAGAAAGAAGACAGAGGGGTGATAATGAGATGTTAGTGAGACAGATGAGCTCCAACACAACTCTGGTCCCTCAGGTGAGCCCTTCTCATTAACTTGTCTGGAGACGGGGAACAGGATGACAATCAGAAAGGCTGAGTGACAAATACAAAGGTGGGCAGAAAGATTGAGGAATGGATCAACAAGGACAGAAAAAATGCAGCAACACATGGGCAGATAAAGGAAGACAAATAAGCAGAGACATGGTGGGCTTTTCTCACACACACAACGCCATAGAGCCAGCAAAATGGCTTTTAACAAGTAATAACGATTCCTACTGTTTTGGCAGCATTACTGGTCACATGGTGACATTATACTTTGTGACCAACTATGTCTAAAATGTGGTTGCTCCTTTTTTCTCTGTGAGTCACCCTCATTTGTCGGTGAGTGTGCTGGTCTTGATATGCCAAGCCAACTGATTCGGGACAGGTGTACCAGCTGGTCAAGGAGGGAATCATTTCCCTTTCCATCTCAAACCACTACTTAAAGCTTGCCCAAACCTTCCACACAGTGTAAGTGAGTGGGCATGTTGAACCCCCGGCCTGAGCCAATCAACCTGCCTCAGGATATATGATAGCACATCCAGGTAGGTTTCATTCCTGGTTAAAAAATAACAATTTCGGGCTTCAGAGACAAGAGACAATGTGGTTTGTGTGTGTGTGTGTATGTGTGTGTGTGTGTGTGTGTGTGTGTGTGTGTGTGTGTGTGTGTGTGTGTGTGTGTGTGTGTGTGTGTGTGTGTGTGTGTGCGTGGGATTGCAATGAGTCAAAGATATAAAGACCTTTGATCTAGCCACCTCAAATGACATCATTGGTTATTACATACATGAGCAACTTACTGTAATTATCTTGTAATTATCTTGGAAGTGAGGTTCGTTTTGGAAACTGCAATATTTAGTATGCAATCTGTTCTTATCAGTAAAAGCGCTCAGGAAATCTCTCATATTTTTGATCAAACAATAAACTGTTCCACTTACAATTCTTATTTCACTACAACCTCGGGAGAGATTGCGTTGGTAATAGGTAGATCAGAAGAGTAATAAAAAGCCGGTAGTGCACGGAGAAATGTAGTCAATATCAGAATGTCTAAGCTGAAACATTTGCAGGAATGGATTGATAGATTTACAAATTTCCATTCAGCACTATGTCCCTATTCTGCCTTAATCTCGTGAAAAATTAAGAAATCCAAAAAATATTATATTTTCTTGCAGCCCACCGTTCTCTACATTCATGCAGTCCACTTGCAGAGTGCAGTCTGGTTAATGATGACGTATTTATGTTTGAATCCTTCGACGGCGGCACCTTGCTAAAAACAAAAAAACGTAGCTGAAAAGAGACAATTAAAAAGTAAAGATCTAGAAAGTGACGTGGCCAGATGTGGCAATAAGCAAATGAAGACGATGAGACGTGTAACGTAAGCTAAGCTAGTTAGGAGCAGTGCAGGATGCCAGCCGTTGTGCAAAACATAATACAAAGTTGCCCTTAAACCACCGTTCACGTTTATGAATCAAACTTTTTCTTGCAGCTCCTCGGCAGCATCCACTAGTCCAGTTTGCTGCTAACAGTGACAATGAAGAGCCAGTACCAAGCAGCAGCCATGGGCCCAGAACTCCAGAGTGGGCAGGTAGGATTGGTCATTGAGTGAATACTATGATTGAACTTGAGTATGGTGTAGACCTGCTCTAACTGAAAAAAATTACCTGAGATAATAATGATGCCAGATGATTTGGCACTACATGAACAAAACTGACTTTATTTTGCTTTGTAAAAAGTGTAGATTTGTGCTGACAATTACGACAATTTGTAACATTTGATTTGGTGTCCGAAGCAGAGCAAGTAGTGTGCAAGGGATAGTTGTTGTCAGTGTGGAAGGCACATGTAAGCTGTTGCAACACAGTATGTGAACAAGCAAACATGATCAGATTAGTTACAATATAAACACTTTCTATGCCCAATTTTTACTAGTGACCATTATGTAGGACAGTAAATATACAAACCCCACGACTGAAAGGGAATAGCAAGTTATATGAAATATAATATACAAAGGAAAAAATAGATTTTGGTGTCATTAGAAAGTGCAATACAGCGTATTTAATTCTTTATTTCTTTTATTCTATTTTTTTAATTTATTCTTTATTTCATTTTTTAGGTTTGGATATCTGTGAACACTTATTTGCACAGAAAATAGATTCTGATATTGTTGAACATTACATTGTGTTGTAAAGAATACTGTTGTTAACTTTTCTAATAAAGCTACATTATGAAGCAACACTGTATTTGCACTGAATTGTAAATTATATTTTGCAAAAATACACTGAATTACAAGGCTGTAGAGAACAGTGCGCTATTGCAGACTTATATATGCATACTAAGGTTTTAATTACATTATTTTAATATAGTCAGTTGTGAAGTAAAGTGGGCCGGTCTAAGGTATGAAACTCCAGTGCTGAAAATGAGTCCCACTCCGGCCCTGCTCCCTACACCACTCTGTCAAATCTTCTGTCAACCCTTTGTCCATCCATAGGAAATAATATGTGTGTTAATGTTTGGACATTAAAAAAGCGAGGGGACAGAAAAGGTAAAATACTGCTAAAAAAAAAAGAATCAATCAAAGATCTTGAGAAAAAAAACACCTTACCTTAAACTCTGTCTCGATGTTGGCCAGTCTTGCCAGTTCATTGCTGAGCTCGAGGGCGGTCAGCACAGGGTCTTCACTGCTGAGTGACAGGTAAGCTGCGCTGGCCAGGCCCTTATATGCATTCATCCTGGAGCGTGAGTGGCTGAACGAGTCTTGCTTCTGTTTCTCGATACATTCTGAACACTTACAGAAGTAGTCATGTGGCCTTTCTATGCGGGCCCCCTTCGTCAAAAGGATGTGGACAATCTCGTACTCCAGGCAGTGAGCAGCCAGGATGATGGGCGTGACGTCATGTGAAAAACGCGTTCCATCCTCGTCATAAGCGTAAAAGTCGTCATCTCGCATCTCCTGCTCAAGAGGACTCAAAGCAAGTCGGAGTCCTCCGCCAAAAGCAGGGTGGGCGAGAATGGCTTCAACGATTCGAACATAACCCTTGGAGATAGCCAAAAGCAGGCCATCCCCGATCCTAGCCAAACCATCCTTCTTTAGAAGCAGCTCGGTCACTTCTAGGTGCTCATTGCCCACTGCCAGCTGCAAAGCATTCTGGCCCATGTAGTCCACACAATTATAGTTAAGCGTTTTGGACTCTTCCAGCATTTTGCGGACTACAGGAATGTTTCCGTATTCTGCAGCATCCAGAAAACGCTCCTCCTCTGCAGTGAGGGCTGAGCCACGTTCATTGAACATGTAGGCCGGGCCCCGCACTGCCTGGCGACGCCCCTTCTCTCTCAGTGTGGTGTGCCGGCGATGCATGGCCTCTACCCTGAAAACAGTAAAGAAGGGAGCAAACGGTGAGGAGAATCCAAGCAAACAAAGAATGAATCAGAGGAACAAGCGATGCAGTGATGGAGGGTGAGGGAAAGAAAAGTGGAGAGCAAGAGAGCAAATGAGGGAGGCAAGAGGAATAGACAGAATCATTAGTTACATCAAATTGACTATGATGTAATGAGGCAAACAAAGTTATTACTGTCTCCCTATGTCGATGTCCAAGGACTGGTCAAACCCGATCAGCTGTTCTTAACACTGTCCCCTAACCCCAGAGAAAGCCCCATCACATCTGTAATATATCTGTCTCCGGTCAAATCAATGAACGGCTACCAGGATCAAAGATCACTGGGGGGGCATCTAAGGTCAACAGCTCTGACTGGCAAGAGAAAGATGAAGCTGTCACGTTAATTGGCATGACAAACTCACACTATTGGCGCTTTTTTCTGCTTGACTCGCCTCAACTCGCCTTTTTATTTTATTAAGAGGAAGCCTCTCTTTTGCAGGAACACCCTGATCACATTCACACAGTTACACATTCATACCTGGAAGCAACCACAATCTGATCTGCTGGCCAATGAGCAGGTTAAGGGCCTTGCTCAAGGGCACCTCAGCGGTAGTAATAAGGGAGTGACAAGCGCTGCTCTTTCACTTTCCCCACCCACATTTTTTTATCCGGTCGGTCTGGGAATTGAACCGACAACCTCCCGGACACAAGCTCGATTCTCTAACCTTTAGGCCACCATTGTGGAAAAAAAAGGTCCCTGGTACCTGCCAACAGGTACACTTTTTAGTATCACCTCTGTCGAGGTTCCAAGCGAGCTGAGGCGATACCAGAAGGTGACGTGAAAACCTGCAGACTACTGATTGGTCGGAGAGAATCGTCACTAATCACTGCGTCATCATTGCTAGCGACAGACGGGGTGTCCTGAACAAACCCGCCATTTTTAAATAGTTTAGCCTTGTCTTCTGGCTGTGGCAACACACCTTCGACGTTCTGTGTGCGTGTTGCGTTAGGTCACAGCAGTTTCCGAGTCGAGTCGAGCCAAGCCGAGCCAAGCTGGTACTAGCAGTGGGTAAGCACGATATGAGTCAGTGGTCTTCCAAAGAGAATTTTCGGTCAGTGGTTAATCATGTGAGTGAGTCATTATCTATCAACACATGCACACAGGCATGGATCGTTTTTCTTCCTACATGGACACCCATTTCCAGTGGCACACTGTCACATTTCAGCAGGACAGTGTGTAAGTATATAGGAACTTGTCAAATATAATTGTTGTACCTTGCACAGAACCACTGGTAATCAATGAAAACACATTTCAAAAGATCACAAAGATCTGCCCCAATGTCTGCATCTGCTGTGTGGCCTGACACTCTGACCCGCATACAGTAGTGAAAAAATGCCTTGATGTATCCCAAAACTGTAAAAATGAAAGACAGTGACAGTGAGTGACAGTGTGGAAGTGGAAGAGATACTGGATATGGGTAAGCTTTGAAATGAAAAGTGGGAATAGGAAATTACAAGTGGTGTTGGTGGGAAATGATTACTCAGAACAGTTCCCAGTGTGAAATAACTAATTTAGACTTGAGATTTCATTTATAAAATGCTAATATGACAATTGAAATAATTATTGCTGAGTGAACTTAAAGGAATAAAAACTACTGTACTTGCTAACTTGAATATTTTTAAAAGAATAATTGGCTTGGCTTGACTGATTTTCAATGGCATTCTGCACATTTGTGTTATCTGAATTGGTGCAGTGACCATACAAATAAAAAGGGTTTCACAATAAGACCTGTTTGTAATTTAGGCTATTTGTAATTCCCCACTTTTGTGTGTGTGTGTGTGTGTGTGTGTGTGTGTGTGTGTGTGTGTGTGTGTGTGTGTGTGTGTGTGTGTGTGTGTGTGTGTGTGTGTGTGTGTGTGTGTACAGAAATGGGCAGTGAAGGAAAAGGTGAAAATGGAAACCTATTCATGGTAAAAACGTTCCCTAAGGTTGTCAAAGGATGTGGAACTAAGAAGACAAATAGAGATCACCAATGCAAATCACTGTGGGAGAGTGTGAGATGAGATAGATAGATATTTAATTGATCCCCAAGGGGAAATTCAAGTGTGTGTGTGAGTGAGAGAGAGAGAGAGAGAGAGAGAGAGAGAGAGAGAGTTTGTCAATGTGCGATTTAAGAGTATAAAAGGTCTGCAGCTCTTGACTTTTGGTTTACACAATCTGCTGTGTATGCCTTAGGCTGCCAATCAAAATGGCAACCAATCCTCTCTCTTTCTTTCTCACACACATATACGCACAAATGCAGACTCTCACACATGAACACTCACAAAGATACAAATGTGGATATAGAATGCATAAATTGACAAACACGTGTGTGTGTGACACAATTGGGATACAAAACATACATCATCTGTAAAATGTCCTGCAAAGCAACACAACAGCCATGCAGTGAACAATATTGTCTTTATAAATATTGAAACGTATTTTTTAAGGCCCATGTGTAAATGTGTTACAATGCATTATGCTGTAGGGTCAGGTGTACCTAATATCTCCCCTAACCCCAATTCCACACAAAAACACTCATTCATATATTTGTAAGCATTGGGAAGGTCCCTAATACACAAGTGGACCGTCTGGCTGCCAGCCCGTTTAGATAACCTTATAGTCAGGTAATGAATGACCATTTTCCATCCCTCTCCATCTTCCCCTCCATCCATCTCTGGCTGTTTGTGATTCTGATCTGAAATAGAATTTACCTGCATCATTTCTGTACAGAATTATAATCACAAAGACAGAAGGCAGACATAATGGAGATGGATATAACGTGTGTGTGTGTGTGTGTGTGTGCGTGTGTGCGTGTGTGTGTGTGTGTGACTTTATCTGACAGAGCATGTTCGACCAAGGGCAGAATGAAGGAACATGAGGAGGGGGACAGTTGTAGGTAGCCAGGAGGGGCTACTTGGGCTGGGGAATGGAGGGTGGGATGTGAAGGGAAGGAGGGGTGAGGCGGAGGATATCACTCCCTCCATCACACATTAGAGCTGTCAATCTTCCTCTATACCATTTGAATTTCATTTGTTTGGTTTTTTAATATTCAAATAATGCAGCAGTTATTAATATGTACTACACCACTATTCATTGCCAATGCCAATATAAGCATGCGGTTGTTGTTACACGTTCTGTCCACTAGAGGGACTTCCAACATTAGCCTGGCTTTGAAGGGGACCTACGTGATGGCGCATTGCATTTCTGTCGCCGATTTTGTTTACATTCATTTTCCACCACAACCACACAGCGACAAACACAAATCAACAGAGAACTCTGTAATGTAACATTATCTAACAAGTGTAATGAAGCGGCTCTGTTGTAAAGGCTAACGGTGCTCGGTTAACACAATGACATCATGTTAGAAAGCACAGCCGAAACAATTTGTCATAAACTAAGTAACACAATAGTGTTAGTGATGATGCTAACTGCATTGATAACTAAGCCAAACGGTGCTGTCACTACTATTTTAGGGATTTATAAGCAACCTGTTTCTTGCAGATTGTCACGTTACTGAGAATACAGCTATTAGAAGGTATTATATATGTATTTGTATTTATTATAAGGATCCCCATTAGCTGACGCCTAGACGACCAGCTAGTCTTCCTGGGGTCCAAAACAACATTTAATCAGGCAATATATGAAGTTGAAGCTAACTCTGAAGGCTGTAGGGCAGCAAACATAAACTTAGCTAACTAACGATAATATAAGCATTTTGGCTCGGTGGATGATGATGTTAAAGTCATGTTAAAATTATTTTCCACCCTTCTTCTGATTCCCACTTTACTAACGTTACTCTGTACGCAACGTTAACGTTAGCTCTGTGATCTAAAGACCTCACAATGCCTTGTGTTTCTCACTCCCGCTTAATTATTGTTCATCAGACGTGACATGACAAAAGCATTTCGTTTTCACATGCTGGTAGGCCAAAGAGAGAAGAGGGAAATTAGCTAACGTTAGTCAACATATTTATTAAAAAATCACATTTGAATAGTAATTTCAGCATTCGAATAGTATTGCTTTTTTAACTATTGGAATTATATTTGACTTTTGGAATTCGTTACAATAGCCCTATCACTTGATGATGACTTAATGAATGATGAATTAATACAACCTTTTAAAATTTACATTCTGCCTGTGTGTGTGTGTGTGTGTGTGTGTGTGTGTGTGTGTGTGTGTGTGTGTGTGTGTGTGTGTGTGTGTGTGTGTGTGAGAGAGAGAGAGAGAGAGAGAGAGAGAGAGAGAGTAGGAGAGAGACAAAGACATGAATGAAAAGAAAAAATAGTGAGTGAAGGAGGAATTGTGTATGTCTGCTTCTTTGCCTACCTTTTGTGATTGTATTCATACATACATACTAACCCATATAGTGTTTAAGACTAAAGGACTAAAAGAACCAAAGCAACATGTATTTCCTATATGGGTGTAGCAGAACATGATGTCATGATAAAGGAAGAAGAGCTCCCACAACAATTAAATACCAAATACATCGACATTGTACGACATCTCATCCCACTAGTCGTCTTTCTGCCTACCTGTTGAATTTAAGTCCAATATTCAGCCACCTTTAATGCCTGCTTTGGTTCACAAACTTTAATAAAGAATTAATAATAATCCGTTTCCCATTTCATTTGATTGAGTGTTCATTGACTGATTTGAGGCAACTTGCAATACAATTATATGGCAACATTTTTAACACTGCAACAAATGAATCTGTTACTGAGTCTGCACAGCTTTGACTTTGATGCTGCATCCAAGGCAGAGGCTGCTGCAGATCACTCAGAGTCCCTGTCCAAGCAAGCGGCTTCCTCTCCTATTAACAACAAAACTGTCAGAAAAGGGAGAAACTGTCTCGCACCACTGCTATTGCTGATTCCAACTATATTTCAACACACCATTAAAGGAATCCCCTTATCCAGTGAGGCTGTAGTTTTTTCATAATGTATATTGTATTTGGGTTATTATATATTATATTGGCAAGCATTATTAATGTAAAGTGAAACAGGTAACCCACCAATAAACAATAATCAGTTGGCTCTACTTTGAGTTATATGTTGTGTGTTGTGTTTAGGTTCCTTTTGAGAGTTCTGATTTGTGAAACTTCAGAATTAGCTGCCAAGAAGCTGCTATTTAAATGCATGAAACAACCACAGTCATGCCTATTATGTCCACATTTTAGCTGACAGTCAGAAAGTGGTATGGTGGTCTTTAAGGTGCCATTTAACTTGTTGGAAAAATCAATACAGTTTTGTGATGGGAGGATGGTGTGAAAAGCACTGAAAAATTTGGAAGTACATCTTCAGCATACAATGAAAATCTCATATTTGTGACTAACTGTGTGCTCTTCTGAACTCAGTTTTCCTTTTTTCTAGAGCTAAACTCTAAGGTTGGGCCATGGGCACTCTTTCATGCAGCAAATTGCCAATTTTTAAGATCAAAGTTGACTTGCCCACCATATTTCACTGGTAATGAGAAACAGGCATGTATGTTCACCCTCTATGGCACTCTGTTTCACACACAGGCAGACACGCACAAAGGCGTCCAACACGTATCCTAGTCAGGCATCTGTGAGAGCATACATGCTTCTTTTCCATGCAAGGCCTTTTAAGTTGAACACTTGTGTATCAAAGGGGCAGACCAGGGAAGATCAAAGAGAAGACTCTGAGGCCTGCCATTTTCAATATCTAATAGTCGTAACTAAGCTGGCATTGCTACATGAATATCCATTAAGTGTCATCATTTATGTCCCATTTGCGCCTGCAGATGTTTCCTGCATGAAAGCAATGGACTGTATTTACCAACTGAGCACTTACCTCACAGTAAATTAGTTAAACATATAAGACAACTGAGGAAATGATATAGGACACAGAGAGGTTTTCCAATCAGGGTTTTCTGAGTGTGTATGGGCATGTTTTGTGTGTGAGATGAGTGTGACATTGTGAGGATGTACTGTGCAAGCCACTTTCTGTAGTCTGCTCAGTGACACATGGTTTTACCCCGTTGTCTCTCTTACTCTCTCTCTCTCTCTCTCACACACACACACACACACACACACACACACACACACACACACACACACACACACACACACACACACACACACACACACACACACACACACACACACACACACACACACAAACAATCCATGTTGACTGCTGCTTATGCGTTTTGTGCAGTGGATCCAATCAAGATGCTCTCTCTCAACACAGGGCTGCAGTGGCAAATCCACAGACACATTCATTCATTCAAACTCACACACCCTATAAACACCATATTTAGGCACAAGCTCAGTTAAAATAACAGCAAAGTTTAAATATGACTCAGCCAACACAGATGTAGTGCATGTACTGCAAATGTTGCATTTAAGAAGGGACATTAGTTTGCAATGTAAGCAATGCATGACAGCAAAATATATGATGAGCTTCTTGTAATAGTGATCTATTGAATATCACAGTCCAGGCCCATTGATGTCATCCATTAAGGAACTGTAAGGCACAGCTGAGAGTCAATCATTGGTCCATAGCTGCATTGACAGGTGAATATTTTTGGCTGCTTTACTCTACTCTCTCCAACAATGACCTCTTGTTGACATCCCAGGTGGATTAGTTGCTGTTGATTAAATACTCTCAACCCAGAACAGCTGAGCCATTTCTAAACTATTGGTCGGCAGCCTCTTAGCATAACTGCAAATTGAGTTTATAAATAAACCGCATGGGATCTACACAAGGCCACGGAACTGGTGACTTTACATATTATATACTTATGTCTCTGGGTGGATGAACAAAAGTTATGGGTACATGTAACAGGATGACTCACGTTTGCCTGGTTTCGGAGTTGAACTCGGTGTCGATGTGCTCGAGAGAGTGGTTCCCGTGGTCCGGGAGCTCCGGAGCCCGGTGGAGCCTCTGTCCGTGGTGCTGAAAGCGCTCAGCTTTAGCCGCGCCTCGTCCTCTCCACTTGGGGAACGGGTCATCGCAGCGGTCGTACACCGCATCTATGCGCACATCCTGCCGCGAATGAAACGGAGAGCCGGTGTCCCCGGTGCTCTGGCAGAACTTTGGCGTTGTAAAATGCGGGGAGTCCCCGGGTTCCCGATAATCTGGAGACGGGTGAAGACACTCCGGAGTGGCGAGGTAAGGCAGGTCTGTGTCCCCCAGCAGAGGACAGGCGGAGGAGAAGAGCTGCAGGGGCCGCGGTGAGGAAGGAGATCCTCGGGGAAGACGGACAGACAGAGACGGCGAGGGAGACTCAGAGAGAGGAGCTCTCTCGCCGTTGTCGGTTTCCTCGCCTTCGTCAGACATTGGGAGAGTTCTTGAGCAGCATATACTTTAAATATGTCTGGCTATGTGGCAGGCATTTAACGATGTTTGTCAAAGTTTCAACCGCACAAGTTTCTTCTGAGCCGCGCAGCAGCGACGAGCCGAGCCTCCACCTTTACACAAGAGCACGCGCACTAATTAGAGAGCACCAAGAGTGCGCGCGCAGGGAGCCAGCCTATTCCAAAATGGAAGTGCCATGAAGTGGCAACCACTTACACAAATGGCCTACACAAATGAGTACACGTTATCCTTACATTTGGGCAACTGTCGAGAAATAGTTGCTATAGTTAAATATTTAAAAATGCCTATACAACACAGGTTTCACTGCGTTGTTCAAGCAAGCTAACACACAGTACATGCTAGGTAACTCAGTTGTTTTTTACTGTCCACCAGTGGTGGAGTATAACTAATTACATTTACTCAAGTACTGTACTTAAGTAGGTACTTTTACTGTACTTGAGTATTTTAATTTTAAATAACTTTATATTTATTCTCACTTACATCTCAGAGGGAAATATTGTACTTTTTACTCCACTATAAGCCATTTGTCTGACAGCTTTAGTTACTTTTCAGATTACAATTTTTCATACCCTTCCTGTCCAGTGAAAACCAAATGTAGCCTATTGATTTTGAACTTGAATGTTTCTGATAAACCGAAGTATGAAGTGTTCCTGAATGTGAAAATGTCCAACTTCTTAAAGCTAAATAAACTATTAAAAAAAGCCTTTTGGATCAGCTGGAAATGCATCATCACAAAGCTGAAAAGGGCTGTCTTTCTGAGCTCATAGAGATATGTGGTTCTTAGCATTGCTACATACAATGATGATCTTAGATAGATTAAACTATCCAACAGTATATAAAGGAAATTAAATAAGCATTTAAAATTGACAGCAGTAAAATGAAACATACACATTAATGCAGCAGTAATATGAATCCAAAATAATAAAACACTGACAGGGAACATTGTACTGCAAAAATTAATATGTTTCATACTTTAGGTACATTTTGCTGAAAATACTTGCAGGACTTGTAAGGGGAGGGGTGAGAGAGGTAAGGAGAGGACGGAGAGAGAATCCAGAGAGTTGGAGGTTGGTTGGGGAGGGGTTAACATGCCCACCTGTTGTATGCCAATTACTGGTACTGACATAATCTTGTTATTGCTGCAGAGAACAAGCAATTAAATAGCCAACATCTACCCTCAGTGGTAGGTTTAGCATACATTAAGTCCTTGCTTGCTCTTTGGTAAGTTTAGACTAACCTGAACACAAAACCTTTTAAGGTCTCTGTCTTCAGATATGAAGATGAAAACAATACAGTGTTTGAATGTTTGTGTGTCCTTGTGGCGTGTGTGTTTGTGTGTAGTTCTGTAATTAGAAGCAGAGACCATTAGTCATGATGGAGACTTCCTGCACCCCCACTCAGACAGTAACCAGTCCTAAACCAGCTCTTTGATCTATCCTTGTATTTATGCACCTAATGCACGCACGCACACACGCACGCACGCACACACACACGCACGCACGCACACAACTTTTAAAAAGCTTTATCAGACTATTTTTGCTATGACAACCAGCCAAGCTTATACAGCATTTAAAGTGCCATTGTAAGAAGCACAACATTCAAGAGGGGAGCCTGTGTCTTAATGAGAACAATTAAGTAGTGCTCTAGTTGTCCAAATTAGAAATGAAATTAGGAATCCATATTGAAGAGTGAAATGACTCATTTGGCCGTTGAAAAGGGTAAATCAGTATTGGATAATGTAGGCTCTCTGTGGGTTGACATTGTCTAGCCTCACTCCAATCACAGGTGTCACAGCAGGAGTTTTCAATTGTCTGTCACAGACAGAACCCCTGCTGGACAAATCACTGATTGAAGGTGTTCGGAACAACTACAGTCTTGTCTCAATCAACAGAGAGAAGTGCAGCAGCACTTTTTCCGTCCTGTGATTCATTGTGAAATTACGGTTTCAAAGCACATACAGCAACCTCTTCATAATGTAGGAGTGTGTAGCATACCAAGCATCACATTGAATTCTGTGTCCACTCGAAACATTTGAGTAAAGATACTATATTCCTAGTATGATTAGGAAAAAACGGATAGAGATGAAAGGCAGGAAGACAGACGTGGAGTGTTTGATTGAATTACATATTGCAACAGAACAAACGTGAAGTACAATCACAACACCATTTGAATCCCCTCTGACTCTCACTGTAAATATTAAAACATGCAGAGACACAGCTCTGCAGATACCATGTCTGATTAGCTTCTCCCTTAGGACCAGACGACGGGACAAACCGATAGCTCACACATCCGCTGCCAATTCAAATAGACCTTTTTCTGAGGGGACTCAGTGTCCTCCCTCATCTGTGGCATCATCTCATTCCTCATCTCCTCTTACACTGGAGGAGCAAGAGCGATAGATTAAAGGTTCACAGTCCTGGCTCCACATTCCACAGGTGTTTGCCTCAGCAAACCGATGGCATCCAGACAGAAAGTCCACCAGAAAGAGCTGACAGTCCAGGAAGCCCTAAGCTGTTTATTGTGTTGGCAGAAGAAGGAAAGCTGCAACCCTGCTGTCCCAGCAGGTTCGCCTAGTCGTCATTACCTTCTGTCCTCACAGCAGGCCTGCACCATTGATATTCTGACCACAGAAAGTCCCTATATTCTAATTCTCCAACATTTCACGGCCTAATCTCTGTCATTTATCTACCAACTGCTTTGAAAAATAAATACATAATAATCTACTAAACAAGTCATGCTATGAAAACAATTTGACAGTTACACACATCAGAAATAATTCCACGTTTTCAAAGCACATTACTTTTAGTCTGGCTATCACCAGACCAAGCTCAATAGATTTAAGATTGAGCATTGTTCTGGGGAGTCTGCTCTGTATTTTCTCTGCACAAGAGGCGTGACCAACGGGCATAGTTCAAATGACTGTACCAATCAGACCAACGGTCCAGCTGACGTAGCAGCGACAGCGGCATCAATGGGTAGCTGCGCTTCGGGGTCCGGCTTGTTGAATGTAAACAAGAAGTTGCTTGTCGTTGCTTCTCTATCGTCATCGTGTTAAACCCGCCAATAGCGCGCCAGGTGGGTAAGCCAGTTTGTGATTGGTTCCCGCAAAATTGTGAACGGAAGCAGGATTTCCGAGCTGCAGAGCGAAATCAAATCGCCGACAGAGTGGGCGGGGTTTACCCAGTCTACATGACTCTGACACGGGAGAGCAGTCAAGTTCCCTAAACATAAGTATGATTTATTGAATGCAAACGTTTCCATGTCATGTTGATAAAAAGTTGAATTCAGGTGGCATTACATCTTTTGCAAAACATATTTGCTTATGCAAATGCTGTGAACATAATTCAACATAGAAATGACAGATGGTAGAAAGACAAAAATCAATCATCCAATGGGCCCCTGTGTCTTTTGCTATTATCTTTTTCATCCCTGCATCTGTCCCCATCTTTTTCACACCCTGTCCTCTATTTATTCATTGCTGTCAAACATGTCACTCTAAGCTCATTTTGTCTAGTCACAGTTCCTAGCACTACTCCATCAGGTCTGGAGGCACACGTCTTCTTGGACTAAACATAAAATACTTCATAGGATTTACTGTGTTTTCACAACCTGTATGGATTAGAAAAACAGTATATTTCACTTAAACCGGTTTTATCATTGTTATTGGATTCTCTGAAAACCAGAATATGCAAACCCAGTGCTTACTGTCTTATTGACCTCAACAGGCCTATCCGTGTTAATGTTTGTAAGAGGAGGAAGGCCACGAAAGCCAATCACTCACACTCTCCATCGACCTCATGGTAATGTTATTGGTCACTTGATCAATGACATGTCTTGCGATCAATGGGGGCAGCAGTCCCCTGAGGACAGCAGTGATGCTTCCCTACATATTTGTCTTTTATATTACTCTGTACATTCACTCTTTTCTCTTTCTCTCTCTGCTACTCTAACCAGTGAGATCCTTCAGAGCTCAGACTGAACTAGCAGGCAAATATTGGAGTCAATAAATACTCTATGCATATTTTATTGGTACAGAGCAATGGGGGAGGCACTGAAGTGTGTAAAAACTTTTATTATGTCTGCTTGCCAGGGTTTGATGAATGACTTGTGACAGAGTATTTAATGAGGTATTCTGCAAACTAGCCTTTAATAAAGATATCAGACACTTTGTGTTTAGTTGTCTGCAGGTTTCTGAACCCCAGACCAATACCGATGCTATTACATACACACACACCCACACCATGCAATATCATGCAAATAAATGCTCGGGAGAAATGTCTCTCTTCGTCTGTTTCTGTTTTTACATTAATATATTATTATTCTAGTGGAGCAAAAACATTTTGAATGGCATAAATTGCTCAAATTCCCCATACAGTGTACAGTCAATGCCATTCATTTACATATAAACACCCTCAGATTCGCGGGTGCCTCAGTGAGTGTGCAGCATACAAACTCACTGCAGTATCAACATGCAGTCCAAACGCATCTAGCTGACATATATAAATGTATTTATAACCTAATGAGCATTACTAATATTATACATGTATGTATTATTAAAAAAGAAAACTTCTCTCCTTGCTTTGGTGCATTTAATACATCCCCACATTGACACATGATTCTAAGTCATGGAAAAAGCGCCAAAAACTACATTTGGCAAACCCAACAGCAATGTCTCTTTCCACAAATCATGACCCAGTTACTCAAGATAATCCACAGACCTCGAGCAGTTTCATGTAGGAACTATTTTTTTTCTACTGAACTACACCCGCCAACTGTATCGCAAGAGTGCCATCTAGTTGGGGCGCCTGTGGCTCAGTGGTAGAGTGGTTTGACATGGGCCCTGCAGTCCCATGTCAAAGTGTCCTTGGGCAAGTCACTGAACCCTGAGTTGCCCCCGATGCTGCGCATCGGAGTGTGAATGTTTATCTGATGAGCAGGTGGCACCTTGTACAGCAGCCTCGGCCACAGTGTATGAATGTGTATGAATGGTGGATGGTTCCTATACTATGTTAAAGCGCTTTGAGTAGTCGTTAAGACTAGAAAAGCGCTATATAAATACAGTCCATTTACACTTAGTTCTTTTATATTGGAGAGAAGGCAGACATCTCTGCAGCCGATATCTCAACACCAAAACCATCTGGATTGATAAATAGCAAGAGGAAAAATATACAGTATATTTGGGATGTATCTGTCCCTTTAAGGGCAAAGGGAGAAAACTGGACTAATGAAACTAAGCCTTCTCATTGCCAAAGTGACTGTCGATGCTTGTTGTTGCTTGTTGTTAGTTAGAATTTTCTTTGTTCGGAGGGGCCAAAAAACAAAATAATTATTGACACTATTCCTCTGATTAAACTTAAATAAAAATGTGCTCATAGGTGCTCCGTAAGATGTTCACTATGTTGACATTCAGTTGAGAAATGGTGAGTCTAAAACAACCAGTTTTGCCTAAGTAAATGCATATTGGCGAATCACATGCTGACAATTAGAGAGTGCAGCTGATTTGTACGCTCTGGGGTTGAGCGTAGTAGTCCATGTGAAGTGGGAAATGCAGTTTCATTCCTCCTTGCACAGCAGATCATTGGAGTAATACCTGCCATCAATTATCCTCACCAGTGGCTTATGCTGAGGGGATCAACACTGGCACTAAGGCTGCTCCCTCAGCTAAACAGCTCTGGATGTATGTGGGCGAGAATCACCTTAAAGTCACAGAGACATTGGGTGAGAGGCCCCCTACTAAGTACAGTACACAAACCACCTGTGTACTACTTCCAATTTACACAGACACAGGCTAGAAGGCTGTGTGCACAACTTTAATATTTCACTAGAAAACTCAACAAAAGTAAAACTCATTTGGAGAAATGAAAAACTATAAATATGTATATATTGTGTTCTACCTAAAATTCAAATAGGACAAAACTTGTATAAAGTCATATAAGGGCTTTCAATGGTTTATTTGGTAAAGAAATCCTGTGTCAATAACACATGTTCCTTCTTTCCACATTGTTATGTTATTATAATTTAGCATGTTTGATTTGATAGCTGAGTGCCTCTTAAATATATAATATGTAATGTTTTGCATTAAAATATCTAAAAAAAACACTATACCCATGCTATATAATGTTTTAGTTGTGTACTTACATTATCCCAAATGTTTCCAACAACGTTCAAACCCAGAGAAATCTATAATTTTAATCAATAAGATGTGACGTGTTGTTTGGTCACCTGTCAATGGCATCATATAACCTTTTACACCAGATGATAAGTTCAAGAGTAATTGTAAATAATACAATGCCTGACAAGATGGATTTTCTCGTGATATTGCGAGAATCCAACTTCTGTGCAAAGGTAAACAAATGGCTCCTATACAGAGAACAAATGGAAAACTTAAAGTAACAGACAATATTTAGGCCATGAGAGAAGAAGAGAGCGATCCCAAGACTAGCGCGCAACTTCACTATCTACTCAGAGACAGAAAGTCTGAGGGTGATCTAACCGATTAGCGACCCAGACGCAAGGACGGAAGGAGGAACCCAAAGACGAATAAAACAATAGGGAAATGCAAAGTCCGGGGTCAGACCCAGAGAGACTTTGTTGGTGGCAAGGGTGAGAAAGTCTTGAAGGAGCTACTGATCCATATGCATATGATTGTCTGCTTGCAATATCATTTTACTAAAGATACGTTATAGTTTAACTACTAATTTAACGAATCCTGAGTATTCATTTCCTGGTCTGCCATTCAACAAACACAAAAGGGTAAAGCTTGAGAAGTAACCAAAGGAGTCAAACAGACTCTGGCATTTTGAGCCAGGGAAAAATTGGGCGCACCCTTTTCTACAAATCCCACAGTAATTGATCCTCAAAGGTAAGATTTAGGGTGGATTATCACTAGCTAGAACACACTAAGGTTCTGTGTTTCCCCACAATATAAAATGACTCCACAATACATCTGCCTTTAGCGTTGTTTTGAACCCACACAAGCCAAACAACTGGCACCTATGTTAAGAGGCTTTGGAAAGATCATGAGAATTTCCCGGAACTTACTTAAAATCCATGAAGATTTCACTGATCACTACTGTTTAAAAACAACTGATAGCAGTAAAGCTTACTAAGCGTGGTGATTTGCAGGTGAAAATATCTATTTAAACTGCCCTTTAATTTATAGTATTTAAGTAGATAGACGGGCAACACAGGGAGGACTGATGATATATGACAAAAGTATAGTTGCAGTTACATGTTGTGCATCTTAACAACTCAACCAACAAGACGCCCCACTGTGGGCTGCATTCAGTGAAGTGAAATGAAATCAAATCAAAGATTATAATCGACTTGCCCTTAAGTTTATAAAACTGGCCGCTGGTACATGAAAACAAGAGGAAACAATCAATTTCCAGTCTCTAACTGCCCTGTGCTTGCTGATATTTACTTACTTATTCTGAGCTTCAGCAGACTGCACATACTGTCAGGAAACTGCACAGAGCGTCACTTGTAATAGTTTCCAGCTCCCTCGCTTTGAGTGGAATAATATCGTCAGCAAGATTGGATCTACTGAAAAGCAATCATTCAACAAAATTAGATAAGCTCCATCTAAAATGAAAAAGGTCGATCTTATGACTGTCTCTTGATTTCATTAGTCAGTAGAAATATTGTTTTTGCCACAACTAGCTTTTTTTTGGTGCAACTAGCAACAAGCTTTTTTTCCATCCATAATCCTAATGCTGTATTGTTTCCTATATGTAAAACTTTAGCATTTACCTTAGTATGCTTTATCTGTGCTGACTTTGAATTTAATGCACGAGCATGCACGAGCCTAGTTCTCCTCGTGCACGCTCTGTTTACAAGTTGCTGTCGGCATGGCTCTACAAGCCAACTTTCCAAAAGAAGATTTGCATCTCTATAGCTAACTTTAGCATGATACAGGCCAACAAACAAGCTATCGCCGAGAGCAGGGAGGGACTGGCAGCGGTCAGAGGCTTTTATATACTGTCTATGGTCGGACGCCGTGGCCATCTGCTCGCTGACCTGTCACGGCATGTACGGCCTTACATAAACATATCCCAGAATGATTGACAA
Source organism: Gymnocephalus cernua (assembly GCA_023631565.1). Taxonomy (NCBI): domain Eukaryota; kingdom Metazoa; phylum Chordata; class Actinopteri; order Perciformes; family Percidae; genus Gymnocephalus; species Gymnocephalus cernua. Next base: position 23,243,580 of record CM042435.1, read on the forward strand.
CTAGGAGGACCAATAGTCTTGATGATCCACCCGGAAAAAGAAAATCCTCCACTATACCTTTAAAAGAGGTTTACAACTAAAATGCATATAGATTCAAATTCCACATTTTAAGCAATTACAGCATACAGCCAAACAAATGTAAACACATCAAGACTGTAACAAGAGTCTGCCGGGCCAATATTCTCAGGAGAAGACCCCGTTAATAATGCCATGAGCTTCAATAGCGGTTCCACATACACATGCCTAGCGGCCCGGCTGCATCCACGCATGCTCCACTGCCTACTCGGCAGAGTGAGAAACTAATTTGCAGTGACTGCTGAAATTCAAATGAGATGTCTAGTTTTACTCAGGCATTTAAATTACATCAAATACTGTCATTGTCAGCTAATGCTCATGCCATGTAGCCCGAGGCATTTAAATGAAAGGGAGTTATGCTTGATAATGAACTGATACATGCAAAGACCATGGGCCATATTGTACTGTATTACGAACACGTTTCTGTGTGCACCATGTTTAGCTTTAACTCTCCATGCCTTGCTGACATGATCAAGAATCAACTCTTCACCAGGACATCTCATGAACAAACAGGTCACCATTGTGAATCCTCACACTGCCAGGGGAATCTGGGAAGAAGAAGGGAACTTCCACCTCCCCCACAACTGCCACTTGAGCACTTATCACCCCAACACCTATTACAACAGAACCAAAACAACGCTGATATTCATTGGCTGGTAGCTGTATTCATGCTTCTTCAGCTTGCTGCCATCAGTAGATTATGTGCCACATCAGCATCTGCTATAAACTTACAAGTAAAAACCAATAGCATTCAAACCTAAAGTATGTACAGAATCTGGCCTCAAATGTTATCCACAGCTGCAGCTTAACTCCTCTAATCTTTCTGCAAACAGCAGTGTGATAGCTTCAGCTCCCTCCATCATCCAACTCTTCTCCTGGCATTTTGTTCAAACAGTTCTGCACTTATCTGGCTTATGCTATGATGTCATAAAGTTATCTGAATCCTGCATTTAATAGATGTATACGCCTACTAGGCGAATACAATGGGTGATGTAATGCTCCCAGCAGAATCCTTTGGTATGCTTCTTAGATTTTAGACTTTTCTGCCTAATATAACTAAACATCTGTACATGTGTACAAATATAACTGTATGTGCAATTATTGTTTGATGCTAGAAATCTATGATTTTACTATATCTTTAGCAATTTACTGTAGCTCAGTCAGATATATGTATGTTTTTGAAAATGACTATTTGATGGATGGATGGATATTATACAGACAGACAGACAAGCGGTACACACCTAAACCACACCAAACAAAAGAAACAACTAATAAAAAAATACAAGTACAAGTTAACATAAGAGTTAAAGTAATACGTAAAAAATAAATAACAGTATCCCTTCAATATTTTTTATACAGTTAGATTTGGCAGAAAAGGCTGCTGCTCTTTGAGGGAGTTCTCAAGAAATCTGATGAATAAATGCTGATGTAGTGTATCTATGAGTCACTGATGGTGAAGCATGAATTAGGCAGCTGATGACAATCAGCTGAGGCAAGCAGGACTTCATTGCTCTGCCTCAACGCAATGCTCCATATATATACACAAAGGACAGTACTGTAGCTACAGTATGTTAACTATTAAAGTAGTGTAGCTTCAGTGTCAATGGTTTAAAGAACTACATACTCATCCATGTGTTATTAACTTTATGAGCATTTTACTGTAAATCCCCTTTGGACAAACATATCCGTACAGTAAGTCATATGCTCTTACATTCCCAAGTGGTAACAATTTGGAGATGCAGGAGTTTCACTTAATAGCAACATTATCCCTTATCATTATTATTTTGACAACTTTGAGTCTTTTTATGTTTCTTATCATGTATATCAAGTAGCTACCATAAACAAATAAATACTGTGCACAGTTAGGCGTTTTTGCTCAGCAGGCAGCTGTTAAAACATTCTGGATAGAAGGATTTAGTAATAGCAGCCAGATGTAAAAAAAAGTAAGTACGTAAAGTACATGAAGTCAAGATGCAGTTTAGGTTTTATGGTTGAAGGTGGCTAGGATGAACTACTGCAATGGATTTGAATGTCATCTGAGTGACAGGAGAAGACAAGGAGAAATGGGTGAAATTCAGTCTATACCTGAAGAGGTGTACTCCAGCTTGTACAGTACACACGTCTTATTTTATGAGACACAGTGTGCCTCGGAGTATTAGAGGTAATGATGTAGACTCCTCTGTCTGAGGGAGGGAGAGCACAGTATGGGCACACTGTTCAATGTGTTTTACTGAAGTAAACATCTCCCACAAAAATGGCGAGCATCGTTTATCCTGTCAACTTCCTGCTCATTAAATAGGACGAAGTGTGCTCTGTTTCTGTGTGTGTGTGCGTGTGTGTGTGTGTGTGTGTGTGTGTGTGTGTGTGTGTGTGTGTGTGTGTGTGTGTGTGTGTGTGTGTTTCTGTACTGTAGGTGTACCAATGGAGCAAAAGACAACAGCTGACACCAACTAACAAATTGTCAGATTAAAAAAAACAGATTTTTGAGATTACAAGACTTTTATCAACCAGTAAAGGAGCATTTGACTTGCAGATACCAACCTTGTTGAGCAGGTCAGGTATAGACTGATACACATTACATAAAGACATTTTAGTGCCAGGTATCAGGAGAAAACTATCAGTTCAGAAAAAAGAGTGATGAACATGAAGATACATGTGGGGTTTTTGTGACACAATGCTGAAAAGAGTGAAATGAACAAAGGTTCAATTTTATGGTTATTCTCAGCTACTCTTTAGACTTTCAGAGAGTAAGAAAGGCAAACACGACATGACAGCATGTGCATGGGCTCAGGTGTTAATCCATAGCCTGGGGCAGGACATTTCTTTCCACTCACATGTACACACAAAGTAAAGACAGATACACGCAAAGATACAGGCTTTGCATTTAGCTTCCATGCCTTTCAACTCTTCTGCCTCTGTCCCTTTTCTCAATCACTTTACCTCCTTCTCCAGCTTACATTGTGCTTTCCCCTAACCGTCCTCTGTCTATTACATTTACAAGGCATGTACAAGGTCTTTTCTCCTCATCTTCCTCATTCTCCTCAATGTGCCCAAAGACAGAAAGGAGAGAGTTTGTAGGGTGAAAAAGACAGCGGTGGACAAAGGCAGGGTGATGTGTAAAATATGGATGAGATGTGAAGGTTTTGACTATTTGTGCTCTGATACAAGACAGGGGGCAGGCGGAGAGGGAGGAAAAGAAAGAGGGGAAAATAACAACCTAAGAATGTGAGACTTGCGTCTTGCAGCAGACATACTGTGATCTACAGGAGTCTTTTGGCTGAGTCAGAGTCGGGCGTTGAAAGCAGGGATACGGAAAGTAAAGGAAAACAAAAATGAGGAAAATAATGTAGAGGTGCACAAACAGGTAGTGCAAAACTAAGCCCCTTTTGAAAACACAAGGGTATAAGAACGAAAAACATATTGATTACATTGATAACCGTTAATCTCTTGAAACATAGTAACTAAACATTTTTACTCAAAGGTAATGGAAGGGGGGAGGTGTTTTCCCAAATGAAATCACGTCCAATTTACTTTTATCAGTTCATCTTCCCTCCACTCAATCTTATTTCCCTCCATAGCAACAGGGGAAGAGCAAACTGCGCCAACTTACTCATGGTAGAAAATGCTTCTGTAATGAATCACAAAAACTCATCTCCTCATTTATTTTGTCTCTCTCTCTCTCTCTCTCTCTCTCTCTCTGTCTGTCTCTTTGTCATACTGCCACCACCTCTACCCCCTCTCTGGCACAATCACATATCCCCAAGTTACCTGACAATGACATCATACGTCACACATTGTTAGTGATTTCGGTTTAAGACATTTACGGTGAACCCACTGCAAGAAGAAGAGCTGATTGGGAGTAGCACCAGAGAGCAGGACTGAGGTTTGACGATTATAATCCAGATACCTCTCCAGCATATTGAAAGATTCACAATTGAAGTTTAAATTAGAAGCTGGAAATAATGATGGAGAAGGAGGGGGGATGAGAAGGGGGTTCCTGAAAGGTTATACTCTCCCCACAATCAAGCGTAACAGGAGATACGCGGAGCTGCCAGGGAATTGCCGGGCTCATCTATCACGGCGCAGAGCCTTCACTTGTATGTCTCACAGTGTCTCTCTGTCTGTCTTCTGCTTTATTCACTCTACTGTCCCAGTGACAATTCACCTCATTTGCAAATTAAACTGAGGAAAGAAGGAAGGAAGGAAAGTGGGTGGGTGTATTTGGTGTGCATAGCTGCATATTTGTCTGTGAGGTTGGTTGTTGTGGCTAAAACTAATTACTTTCTCCGTGTTACTCAACATCACCAGGAAGTCATTCAACCTGGAGCTATCATACAGGCCTACACACGCACACTAAACAACACAGCATCTAAACATTAGCAACGCCACTGGGAGGGCTAACATCAGTTGAAAGCTTGCAGTCACTTACTCATACACAAAAACAAGGAATTGCACCAAAACAAAACCCCATTCTACAAACTGACATGAATGTTACATAATTACTCTCAAGACAAATGTCACTTTTTGACCTCAAACTGATCAGTCCCTCCAGAAAAACGCGGAGTTTTTTCGTGATTGTTGCGGGCAAAAATCCTTGATTATGCGGCACGTTTTCTTAAAAAATGCGATGGAATATGCGGGATATTTATGCCATTTTATGCGATGATATTGCGGGAACTTGCAAAAATTGCGGGAACTTGCAAAAACTGCGGGAACTTGCGGGAACTTGGAAAAACTGCAGTTTGATGAAAAAGAGAAAAAAAATGATTCCCCCAACACCGTGTTCTCAGTAGGTGAAATTACGTCACTTCATAACGTTCCCATGGCAACAGGGGAAAATGGCTGCTCTTGTGTGAAGTAAACGCAACATTTTTGAACTTTCTGCTGAGATATAGGTAGGGTTGGGTATTGTTTGGGTTTTTTTCTGATACTGGTGCTAAATCGGTACTTTTAAAACGGTGCCTGAACCGATACTTTTTAAGAAAGTTTTAAAAAAAGAAGAAACAAGAAGGATAGGCCTACTCAACAACAGTCGGTGACATTAAGGACACGTTGTTTATTACTAAGGCCATATGGTCAAATTTAAATGATTTAATAGTAATGTAATAACTATAACTTATAATAAACAATAACTTATTTCACCAGTAAATTGCTGTTGGACGACAAAAACAGCAACCAGATGGGAAAAGGGTATTTTACAATAACCAACCAAAACCAAACAATTACCAGTGTCAGTGAATGCACCATCTGTGCGTTTCCGACGTCGGCAGCTGCTGCGCTGCAGAGCAGACTGTTGATATACAGTCACACTTTACACTGTTTAACGTCACCTGTCAGCATGTTAACCGTGTTTAATCACGCTGCTAGCTAACGGTAGGCTAACGTTACCTGTTGTCCAGTGTAGTGTAAAGTCAGGCACCGAAATAAGGCACCGAAATCTTCGTTCTTATTCGGTCTCGTTAATTACTACCGTTTACGTCGGATCCGGGGGCCCATTGGCACCGAGTTTCGGTACCCAACCCTAGATATATGTGACTTTTTTGCAACGAAAATGCGGGGATTATGAAATCATGCAAGCCCCGCATATTTTGCGCGGAAATCGGCAATTTATGCGGCGAAAGTGCGGCGTTTTTAAAAAAATGCGGCCCCCGCATGAATATGCGGACATTGGCTGATTATGCATTGAATTCTGCGATCGCATAATCGCGTTTTTCTGGAGGGACTGACTGATGCTCCCATGGTTAAAGGCATGGGCGTCAGTTTGGTTTGAAATGTGGTGGGGACAGAGACGCATTCGGAAGTGCATTTCCAGAAGTGGTGGGGACAACGACGCATTAATATTTTTTTTCTCTTTCGCGCAGGTCATGTTTTGAAAGACGTTGTCCAGGGCCTGTAGGCTACTACAAATCAAGTTTAACATGCCCTGGATTCCTTTCAATTCCCCAGCTACACTAACCCTAACAACCACGGTTAAACTGTCACAACGTTTATCAACTAGTTGAATCAACCCAGGGTTTCCCAATCTAGAGACGCGCACGTTCACATAAAAGAGGCGGTGTTTGCAGTCAATCTACCAGAGCCACATATTTTACATAAGAGCAATTCTACATAAATATGAAGAACACAGACACGGTTTACAAGCAAAAGGCAATCCAGTCGCTGCTTCCTAAAACAGGAAAAAAAGCTGGCAAAAAAGCCGACGCTGTAAATGTGTAAGTCACAACGCTTATCAGTCCCTCCAGACAAATTCAGAGTTTTGTGATTGTTGCGGGCAGAAATCCTTGAGTATGCGGCACGTTTTCTTATAAAATGCGATGGAATATGTGGGATATTTGTGCAATTTTATGCGATGAAATTGCAGTAACTTGCAAAAACTGTGGTTTGATGAAAAAGAGATTCCCCCAACCATGTTGTCAGTAGGCGAAATTACGTCACTACATAACGTTCCCATGGCAACATGGGAAAATGGCTGCTCTTGTGTGAAGTAAACGCAACATTTTTCAACTTTCTGCTGAAATATATGTGACTTTTTTTGCAACGAAAATGAGGGGATTATGAAATCATGCAAGCCCCGCATATTTTGCGAGGAAATTGGCAATTTATGCGGCGAAAGTGCGGCGTAGCCTATTTGAAAAAATGCGGCCCCCACATAAATATGCGGACTTTGGCTGATTATGCATTGAATTCTGCGATCGCATAATCACGTTTGTCTGGAGGGACTGGCTTATCAATCAGTCAGACACAAGATGTGACCATAATTACACTTGTTCTTTCCATAAACTGTCGTTAGTCTATTCAGTTGCAACCCTGGCAGTGGGAAGCGATCGTGGCAGCAAATAAAAAATATAAAAACATAATTCAAACCGATGTGCGCATTGGCAACACACGGCTCAAGAAGTTTACAATAGGCCTACGTTATTCCCTCTACTGAAAATCTATAGGCCCTGGGATACCATTCATAAATACCCATCAGGGAATGTTAACGGGGTTGTCAGTCTCTAAATGTTTTAACTTTTAAGAGCGCACCTCTCTCTCTCTCTCTCTCTCTGTCTCCGTCTCTCTCTCTCTCTCTCTCTCTCTCTCTCTCTCTCTCTCTCTCTCTCTCTCGAGCTTTTTCTTCTTTTTTTCTCACTGAACTCCACCCATTCAGTCAATGGATCTTCTAAGAATGTGGATGCCGTTATCAATGGAGTAGGCCTATTGAATGGTCAGTAGGCGGTGCTTTTACACCAGTTGATCTCTAATCTCCGACATAACCTGCTCCCGACCAGGTTAGGTGTTCAGCATAAGTTACCACGGCGATTGAACTCGGTAACAACTGATCCACCGTCGTGGTACAGAAAACCCTGGGTTCAGTACAGGCCCCTGTAGCTTACTAATGTAAATAAATAAAAATGTATTCAAAAATGTGATGATGTCCGACTCGTTTTATGAAGAAGAAAGCCTTAAGTTTTCAAAAAGCATGACCCGCTATGTTCTGCTTCGTACCATGTTGACAATATGACATGACGTGGTTTAATGTACCTAAACAATAATAATTTCTCTCTCATATTGCTCCTTATAACCACCGAAAACTCTGAAAAAATCGAACCAAAAGTCCAATTATTATGGACGTTATCTGACATTTAAGCGTTGTTTCTGCTTCACATCTTCAGCAGCAGCGGCTGTGGGTTGACTCCCCACGGTTCTCATGGGCTTAATATAACGTGAAAAAGCTTAACGTGGTTTAATGTTCCTAAACAGAGATCTATGATCACATTTCTCTCTCATATTGCTCCTCATGTACAGTAAGTGCCGGTATCTGTGTTATGAACTTTATTTTTTAACTAAATTGAGCTTGAGGTTTAAAAAAAAAGTGGTGGGTACAAAATGACTCATGACAAAATCTGGTGGGGACACGTCCCCACCGTCCCCCCCTAAAACGACGCCTATGGTTAAAGGAAATAAAATACATCCATGAATAAAACCAACCGCATTCCCATTCTAACAACATATTTCCGTTTTATGCTGGTTAGGATAGGAACTTTTGTTTGTGGTAGTGGACAGTATGGATACTGTCGAAGCTCAGCATCAAAATAACTGATGAGAATAAAATAACTGATGAGAATAAATCGTTATGCAAGCACCTTTTCTTTTAATACTTAAAGTACATTTAAAATCAGGTACTTTTTACTTTTACTTAAGTAGGGTTGTCATCGTGGTACTTCTAGTTTTACGTAAGTAAATATGTCTCTGGTTATTTGTACTTTTACTTAAATACTGAGATTCAGTACTTCCTCCACCACTGACCGAGTGTAACCAAAAACACACGCATTCATTTTTTTCTCTGACAGACGAGAGATGATTTAATCCTCTGTACTGCACTGCAGCATCCATCGAGGACACACTGTTCCTGCCTCCAAAAACATTACATACAAATGCAAATTAAATATACAGAGTCATACTGTAAAACCTATTAATCAATATGTCAAAGATGTCTTTCTTTGTAAAAGATATACTCTGTCATTAAAAAGGACATTTTGAACAATTTGAGGTCACATTTAAAAAGCCAAAACGTTCAGTTATGCACCCAAAGGTAATTGACCAATGACTTTTAATTTACATATTGAAGCACTGGTATCATGTCAGAATGCAACAGCTCCTTTTGTGGTCAAAGGTATGTTTGCATATTAATGACTGTACAAAGCCTCAAACTAAATGAGCAGGTTCCCCAATATCTGTTAACCTCCAAAGAACAAAAATCGATCATACACCCCACCCTAAAGAGATATTAAATGTGTCTGTGGGTTCAGAGGATCACTCACTGGTTCCTTGTTACAGTTACAGGCTTTGCTCTTAAAAAAGGAAAAGAAATGACTCCCAGTTGTTTCCTCCACCCCCCCCCTCTCTCTCTCTCTCTCTCTCTCTCTCTCTCCCCCCCCCCCCCCTCTCTCATAGCCTTAATAAATTATTTAAACTGTGTTAAACAAGGCGCAAAGTTTAATTAACTAGGGCTGCCCCCGCCGAGCTGGAAACTATTTCACCACTTCCTCTTTTGTCTTCTCTTAGTCAAATTCACACATTATATTGCTCAGTGTTACAGCCTTATCCAACATAGGGCCGAGACAGAGAGTGAATACAATAGCTAATCCTCTGCACCTCTTTTCTCACTCTGCACAACACAAATTAACTCCCCATAGTTTAGAGTTACATAAAAATGCCCTGGGACATACATGCAGCACTAAATCTTGCAGGAGGATCAACAGATGTTCTTTATCTTTATGATCTCTCAAGCCAAGGCGACAAGAAGCATGGGTGAAAATGACACTTCACTTATTGGATCTGTCTTGAATTGGATCCAGGATGTAAACAAGTGCACCAAGTGATCCAGAATCATGGAGTACATAAAAAATAATGAATTGTCTCTTATGTCTATTTGCTTGAACACTGGGAACTACCCGACCTGACTTAGCTACTCCTGTAAATACAGCAGGAGGACAGTAACATGTCATCTATCTTCGTGCAGGGATTGTAGCCTTTAGAAGTGCTTCCTCGGTGAGCTGATTTACACTACTGTTGTTACGAATACATTATGTGTTACTGCACTTACACTACAAAAGCCAGCATGAGGCTTTCTCAGGATTATGTATAATTTCAAAAAGACAAACATGCTCCCTTTGAAAAAATACTTGTTATTTTAAGAAGCTGAAAACTTTCACCACTGACATGGGGAAAAAGTAATTTGCCAAAGAAACTACCACTCCCTAGCCTTCCCCTTCATCTGCATATGGTGTTAGTATGTTCATGTGATAACAGGTATATATGACCATAACATGACAGAAGTTCCATACTGAGCAAACTCCTTCTGCTGATAAAGACTATGAGACATGTTTTACAGTTAGACAGGCCATTAATCACTCACCGCTCCATCATGTAGGCATGTGATGTAGACATCCACCATATATCCAGACACACATCCCTGTGGCCATTTCATCTCTTCCTTTGCTGTTTTCAAAAAGATCCAGTCTGTTGGGACATACATTACATCAGGTAATACTTTGGTACTGCAACATTAGTTCTGTAATCCTACAAGATGCGTCGATTACTACACAGAAATACAGAAATACACGCAATACACACCCACCCAACCCCCCCCCCCACACACACACACACACACACTCCCCGCCACACACACACACACACACAGGCAGATCATAAGTCTGATCCATCTTGCTACCATTTTAGTTTAGTCATGGTAGGAAGTAAGGAAATGAGAGTAAAAGCTGAAATATGAAAACTGTCAGTCTTATGTGTGTATGACTATTTAGGGAATTATATTTAAGCACTGCCAAAAACATATACAGTGTATGCTTAATACTTGTTTATAGCATTGTAGTGCTAATATGTGGAGATAGCACAGTCACTTATACAGTCTTACTACCCCGCCCCTGCCTTCACAATGAGAGCCATTAGCATTCATTCTGAATTATCACTTGTTCCCTGATGCAACTATGTAGATGCTCTATTTTTTTCTTCCATTTTCTCTTTTGTTGAGAATCACTTAACATCAGCAGTTTTCACAATCAAACAGAATGATCCATATGTTCACTTCTTTTTTTGAACGCAGATACAATTTTAAACTACTTTAAAAGAAGGAAGTGGAGAGCTGCTCTTCTTTAGAAACAGAGAAAAATGTTTAAGGTAGTTATACTGTACTGAGTAATTAAAACGGTTTTCCTCACAGCTAATTACATTTGTTAAGCTTGGTTTCCAGGCCTGATAAATATAATTCAGTGGTATGAGGAAAGCCTAATTTATTGCTTGCCTCTACTTCCCCCTTTATCTGGTTCTGGCCTTCAGAGAGCGAGAGGAATACAGAAATGTAAGGACTTCATGATAATGGGAGGAAGGAAGTGAGAAGAGAACTAGGGAGCAAAGACAAAGGAGAGAGAGGATAAGACAGGCGCATGCAGTGTCTGGTCTCCTGTCCAATCTTAATTATTTTTCATTAGTGCTCATCACAGACTTATGATTCGCAGACACTCACGCCCTGTCCTTCCCGCTTTTCCACTCAAATTCACTCTTGTGTCTCATCACACGCACACGCACACACACACACACACACACACACACACACACACACACACACACACACACACACACACACACACACACACACACACACACACACACACACACACACTCCAGGCAAATTAAATACGTAGAGACGTGTCAGTTTATAGTTTGTGTTCGCACACAAGAGCAAATTAGGTGAGAATGGACAAGATACAAGTGGCTGCAGTGTCAACTCTATATATAATCGTCACTTCGAGTGGAAGTAGTTGGAAAACCATCTAAACAAGTGAGACAGGAAACAAATGAAAAGCGAAGAATCCAAGAACCCAATCACAGCCTTTCACGGTAATAATACTATAATCTATACTGTAAGTGCAATAACAGTCAACCCTTGCACCTTCTCATTAAAAACTATCCCATGTTTCTATTTCTGACACTTTTGGAATTTCAGTGCCACTTTGCTGCAACATATTGCGTATTTATTGGCAAATATTCTGCGCCCCTAAAAAACAAAGGGAAGAAAAGTGCCTTATCTGTTGATCTTTTTAGCCAAGAGATCAACACATGAGGTGATTCTTTTCCTTTGGTGTGCCACTTTTTAGCTGTCTTTGTTTTTTGGGGGAAAACACACTGTTGGGGAGAGGTCCCTAACAGAATTGCCAGTACATTGTCCCTGAAAACAGTTTCACCTGTATTTCAAATCACAAAAAATTTACATAACCATTCTGCACCTCCATTTCTATATACATTTCTGAAATGAAATGGATTTTAGGTAAATGGATGAATGGAGCTTGGTTTATCTGGATTCAGTAGATTAAATCCATTAGCTAATATCAGGGAACAAGTTTGGAAGGAAATAGCAACAACAAATCATCTCAATGTTAATACCTGTAGAGGACGAGCACACAGGTAAGCATGCATCAGGAAGTATCTGATCCCACCAGGGAGCTCCAGGCACATATGGATATTGAAAAAGCACCGAGGCTATTGGAGTAAGACTTACGTCATACTGTACATACATTTGAGAGCTGACTGATTATTTGTTTGAGATACAGTATCTATGCTTGTGATAACACAATTCAAAGGAAATCCCTGTGTGGGGATTTTGCTTCATCTCCCCATCATTCTTTTTTACCAATTAGTCCAGCAAAGACAAACGGTATTAAGAAAGCGTGTATCATTATTTATTCTTATATCTTAATATCTTAGCTGACACTGTCTGGTTAAGATTAATTATACTTGCAAGAGCATTACATTGTATAATCTCTATAAAGTAAATTGAATAAATTCTATTTAATTTGTTTAATTTCAGTGTAGGCTTATATTTACAAATCAAACATTAGCCTAAATCAGCACTCTTATTACGCATACATCAACGTACAATATAACATTAAACAAACGCATGATTGAATGCAGGGACAGACTAATGTGTGGAGATTTTGGTAGGTGTATCAGTGCATCAATTAACAAATTGCTCTGCCCTCTCCAATCCACATACACATGTCAACAAACAATTTTAATTAACTGCATGCTGCTTTTATTTATAATCGGTGAGCAGTATACAGGGACATAGTACAGTAAAGTACTAAACTAGACCCCTGAACAGACCCTGACATCAGCTGAACTTGGACCCTGAGCATTTCATTTACAATAAAAGATAATATGCTGAAGAACACCCCAAAAGCAAACACAGCAAAACTGCTACAGCTCCAATGGGTAGAACATGCTATATCCCATTTCTGATTAGTAGAAGAGTGTTTGCGGCAGGCAGCTCCAGTTGTGCTGAACCGAAGCCAAAGACAGCTGGCAGCCACAATTACCTTTATCATTTAAGCATGAAGAGTGATCAAATATGAATGGGAAATTGGGAAGGGTTGTACCAACAAAGCAGCAGTGTGTTCATATTGAAAATGTGTTTATAGATGGCAGGCTGATGAGGGAGAGAAAGAGAGAGGGATTAACAAGGGGAGCAATCATCGTGTGCAGTAAAACTGGTGGCCATAGTTACTGTCTGTTTCTGTATTCATGCATGCATGTGTTTCTATTTTTGTGGAACTCACCTTCATTTGAAACAGATAAGTGTACTTGCCAGACCATTAAAACACTTCTGCATTAAATTAAATATGTTGCCCAAATCTCCATAGCTACCCTGTGAGCCTAACACACATTCATTTAAGACACCCTGCCTGCAGGATAACCAAACCATGGTTAAATCTTCATTTAAAGAAATACAAAGACAAAACATTTCCTTCCACATCCAAAAGGAGTCACAGTAGAACCACACCAACTAAGAAATGATCATTAGTCAGATATCTGGTGTCTGCCACTAATTCACCCCCTACTGTAGAATTGGAACAGTTCACATATTGGGAAATAACCTGACACTCTCATGTCTCATAAAGTGCAGACATTACCATGTTATATCTTCAAGTTATAACTCCAGGAAGTCACAGCACTCGGCCAAGAAATAGTCCAGTATATAACCATGAATTGTTTTTTTGCACGTGTTTTGCACAAATTCAACAAATGGTCTAACGTGTTAATTTGTGTGCTGGTAGGCAGATTTATTTTACATTTGGACTACATATGGCTACATATTTAGCATATACAAGTGTGGTATTGATCTAATACAACTCTCGGCAATAAAGAAAATAAGCGTATAAAAAAATAAAAAAATATGAGTGTGAAAATAAGAGTGTGAGTAGCATTTATTTATTATGCATATTTGAGGGAGAGCCTGTGAGCACCCGGCTCTATACGCTCAGCCTGCAGAAAGGCTGTATTTTGTTCACACTAATCAGCCCAAAATGGTATTGGTGGTCATAATCCACCTAATTACAACCCCAATGGTAACATTTGATGCTGTTAACGTACAACGTAGCGAAACATTCAGATTTCATCTTTAACCATCTGCTACACATTAAAACCAGCATAAAACACAATGGGAACTGTTTTCCTAAGATGAATAAGCCTCACACAATTCTCACAGTGAACTCAGAGCTTTGGTCTGTCTGGTCTATGGCAGCTGGGTTTAATGTGATTTTAGTATAACTTAGACATGAGACACACGGAACAGATATAGTTTAGCAGAAAAGATGAAAGTGATATATATGTCTTCTGACAGAGTGAAATACATCAAAGGGAAGCATTACCAATGACAGCCCCAGGTCTCTTCCTAATCACAGCTTCTAATGAAGATGAATGTGTTGCCTGTGTGTGTGTATGTGTGTGTGTACAGGCACCCACTTTATGTTTAATGAGTTGGATTATTTTGTATATTTGAAAGTGCTCACTCTAAAAATGATATATAAATGTATAATAATGAATCTTTATACAGACAATTATATGAATGTTTGCATGTGTCAGTGTCTTTGCATGTTAGTATCATATTCACCTGCACACTCTGTCCACTATGTCCATATGTGTGTACAGCTAAATATTTGATCATTTATAGTGTGGATACTGATGCAACTTTGCATAACAAAGCAGTGTGTTCATCGTGAACTACAAGCTGTACTTCCCCAGAGTAAGCTACCGTGATGACTTATTTTCCCTGAGAAAGAAATATGAAAGCAAAGTATTGGTAAGCTATCAACTGATTATGTGACACAAACAAAATGCCAGCTCAGTTCTGGTTAGGTTGCCATAGCTGCTGCTAGGCTGACTGCTCATTAGATTACTGCAGACACATAAACCCTGTCTCATTTTGACTCACAGCGTGCACATTGTAAATATATGTAAACATTAGAAATGTAAACTCACGCATAGAGAATAAATAATAATAAAATACTGTATGCTTCTGTAACCATGTCTCTTGCTTTTACTTTGTTTGTCTTTGTTTAGCTTTCGTCCCCAAACATCCGTTTCAAATCTCACTTTTGTTCTCTCTCTGTATTTATATGTCCCACAGGTGTGTTCACAGTCGCTGGCAATGTGTCACTGGAGTACTTTGGAGCTTGTGCATAACAGTGGGTTGTCTTGATTGCCACATTATATTGTGCTGTTTCCAACGTGTTTACATTTATGGGAGGGCGAAAACAAAGAGATAAACACGCAAATCATGAACAGCTGAGAAAGTGATGAAGAAATTCATATACAGTACCCAGATAATATAAATATGTTTTTCTAATAGGAGCAAATGAACCCTTTATGTATAGAGTAACTATGGGCAAGAGATTATACTGTATACATGCAATGATAACATATACATGTATGCATATACAAAAAGGAAGAGAACAGTGGTATAATGTGCACAGTGAACTAGATTACAGTACTTGCTGGATGTGGAGAAGGGACATTGATTACACAATATCTAATATCCAATACTAAATCCTTCTGGCACACTGATGTGTTATAGTAGACTTACATGCTCCAGATGGCTAGTCATGAATAAGTAACATCAAAACAGCCTGCCTGTGTAACAGAGTGATTGTGTTGATAACCTCATCACTCACTTGCAGGAAAATGGAGGGAAAGCAGCCAAATGAAAGGAAATGTAACCAGGAACTAATTAAAAAGGACACAAGCCACAGGATTTACAGTAAGAGGTTAGCATGTACTATGCACCTATTTGGAAACATAATACAGTCATTACCATGCATTATAGAAAAGTTACACAGTATGTGCACGCACCCACCCACACACACCCACACACACACACATTTGCAAGTGCTCATAAACCCCCTGGGGATGAATATAACAGCTGATTAAACAGCTATCTGATCCTATGAAGACCTAATGGTAAGTTATGACAGCTATTATCACTGTCAGGTAGCGCACACACACGCACCCACGCACGCACACGCGCGCGCACACGCACACACACACACACACACACACACACACACACACACACACACACACACACACACACACACATTCTTCCTACCAATATCAGCTTAATAAAACAAACATAAAAGGTACTACAGTGTATTAGTGTCAGGTTGTTATTAAATAGTACAGTGTACTGTACAAATACAGTAAAGATTTATGAGGCAAATCATTCTGTGCATTAACATGATCTCCTGGATAGTGACTTGAAGGCCAAGAGCAATTAATACTAGACAGACCTTATTTGCTCAGTTATTATGTCCACACTCCCGCTAGTCACGTTAGCGGTTGTGTCGGTACAGCTGCTGGAGAGCGCTGTCAGCAGAATCCAACACATCTCCTTTCATAGGGTTAAATGATGGGGGGTGCATCCGGACACATTGCAATAGTGGTCAAATGATTGGAAAGTGATTGGATCACAATGATTCTTAGTGGTCGTTTAGACTTGTATTTAGGGAGTTAACATGCTTAACTGTTTCCCGGTGACCAGCAACCGGGCAAAACCACAACTCTTTTTACATTTTGTTTTGTGTACTGATTTACGGGCACGCCGAACAGCGGGCTGGGTCTTAAGCTCCGCTGACCTGCTGGGTCTACCTGTCTCTTCTCCTCATTCCCCGCCGCTCCGGAGAACGTCTCCTGAGCTCCGTCTGCCTGCTCTCCGTCTGCCTGCTCTCCTGCAACTAACAATCGCCATTTTGCTTTTGTACTCATCAAATGACCATGGCAAATGGTCCATGCTATCCACTTCATTTTTATGGTTTGAATTATTTTATGTCAGTCATTATCGTTAGTCCTTATTCTCAAAATTATGAGTTCTGAGAATGTGATTAAAGACAGAATTCTGACTTTAACCTCAGAACTCTAATAAATTGTTCACGTGGCCCTAATCCTCTTCTATACTAATTCATCAAAACAAATAACAATGTGTTAATTATCCGAGTTATGAGTTATTTGATCAAATCTTATTACATACTAATTAAACAAATAATATGTTAATTGTTATCCCAGTTATGAGGTATTTGATCAATCAATCATGATGCTCAACAACATTAATGACTTAACAGAGGAAGCATGTGTGTAGCTGTACATATATTATTTGAATGTTCTTGTTCTTTGGTCCTACAACTCATTCTCATCTGAACACCAGCAACATGTCCTCACTTCTCAGGGAGTTTCTTCATCTTCCTGACCTTCACAGGGATAGAAACACAAACGCCCCCTTAGGACACTGAAATGTGTCCTTTGTGTGGCTTTGTGGGGATAAATGAGATATTGTAAAGGGAGTGTTGTTTTTGTTAGATTGATGGCACCTCCATTGTCACAACCCTCCCACTCTTTTAACAACCTGACAGCAAGAAACATGAGCGCACTACAATGCTGTGTACCTCGACTCATGCCTTCGGCATCAGCAGGAATAAAGTAATTCAGGGTAATTCAGCGTCTGTGCAGTTCCACTGTTTTACTTTATTATTCCTTCACTCAGGAAAACACAGAGGATTCATTTAATTTGCATCAACAACTGGGATGTTCACATTCTCACATACACACCATTTCACACATACATTTGGTACAAACTTTTTTAGTACCAGAAAAACATAATTTGAAACACAGAAGTCACATGTGCACTGCTTCAGATACATTTCAATTATGGATTTTTTTGTTTATTTGTCAGATGACAGAACAATCCTCTGCTGGACTAAAAGTCAGGAGCAAAATGATACAGTGCTGCAACTTTCACTGCAGCTTTCAAACCGATTTGATGTTATGGTATTCCATTTATTTCAAAGGTAAACTACACTCTCAAATTCTACTAGAACTCTCTCTCCAGTATATTGAAATAATGCAACATAGGAGTGAGTGAGCACGCTAATTTTGAGCAGAAAAAGCAGTGTTTACACAGAATATGCATTTAGGTGAAAAAAACATCTGTATGTGATTATGAATGTTGGAATTTGGGAGAAACAGGTTCAGTTTCTAGCAATTATCAAAGATATTTTATCAAGATTAATAAAGCTATGGATATTGATACAATTATTAATATGAATAAATAATAAACAAGGTACCACCCTGGATTCAGGGCCCAATAACTGAACTGTGGATACAGTCTCAACAGTTCACCTAAAAATGCAGATATTTACTGTCTTTCTCACATTTATAAGGTAAACAGTGAAGGATCGAATCCGAGCACTGAACCATCGCAACCAGCTGTTATTACAATACAGATACACATACTTTTTTATTTTTATACTTTATTAGTTTATTTAACTTTAGCAATACCGATTAATAATCAATAATACTTCAATCAACAAACATCCAAACAAGCAAGGCAAGCGTGTAGCACGTATGTTTTAAAATGTACATTCTGTCTGTGTGTGTGTGTGTGTGTGTGTGTGTGTGTGTGTGTGTGTGTGTGTGTGTGTGTGTGTGTGTGTGTGTGTGTGTGTGTGTGTGTGAGAGAGAGAGACAGAGCATGATGGCGGCGTGACCATGTGAGCGGCTGCATCACACTGGAGTTCACGATGGCGGACATAGTGCAAGATGGCGTGGAGCTAAAGTAAGTAACGCTAATTCGCTATCTGTGCATTTAAAAGTGTGTTTAAATGCCGGTAAGGGCATGTAGATATGTATGTGTGTGAGTGTGTGTGTGTGTGTTTTTGTTTAGTAAAAGGAAGAGTGGAAAGCACACAAAGCAAAAGAGATGAAATTCTAACTGCCTGCGGCAAGACAATAAACAATCCTTTCATTAACTAAGGACTCTGGTGTGTGTCGCTAAAGCTCTGGTTGTTTAAACGACAAAAGGAGAGCTTATTAAATTATTCACTCTAGCATGCACAGTAACAGACAGACAAAGAGGTCCAGGCGGCATAGGACAACACAATTAATGCAGCGGATAAATAAGCAGCAAACACTGTGATTAAGGCACTTGAACACAGCAATAAACATGACGCAGCGGCCTGATTTTCACATTGCTACAGCTTACCAGAACTACAGCCTCTTACTTGACATTGATTTCCCGTAGCCATTTAGGTGTGTTTAGTCTGTCAGAGTTTAACGGCAACCTGGTCCTTTGAGTGGCAGCAAAGGAAACAGCTGAATCTCTCCCTTCTGCAGGTTAGGTGAAATGGCTCATTGCACAACAATTTCTCAGGACCCAAAAACGTGTTGCAATGCTGATAGGATTTATATCTCCCTTTGGTCTCCACGGTTGACTTATTTGACAAATCGATGGCGCTGACAAATTGACAGTCAATACGGCATCTGCTTTATTTAACACTGCTTTACTGTATTCTCCCCCATTAACAGCATTTAATCCCTCAGTCATCACTTTGGCTCTAAACTTTTATCTATCCACCTCCAGTTTTGTCTTTTTATTGCATTTCCAGTCATTTGTCTCTCTTCCTGCCACTCACTTAGGCTTCTAATGACATCATTCCACTGGGAGTAGATAAGTGTGGCTGTTGTGATAAGGAGATAGGAGCTGGGAGAGGGGCCGATGCAATCTGTCTCCATCTCCTCCCACTATCGCAACAGTTCTGATCTACTAGAGGTTATGAACGTCAGAGGATGCATTGTCTCATCTACAGACGCTGATAATATTCCCTCACTTATCCTGAGTATTTCTAATAATGAAAGGTTTGGTGAAGATGGTCATTGCATCACATGGTCAGTCCATACCAGACCTTTGTAATCACTTCGCAAATTGTTAAATTTCTGTGAGTGATTTTTATGTATGAAGAAATATACAGTATGTGTGTTTGTTGTGTTATGGTTGTCTAAGCTACTGGATGCCTAAAATTTCTCTTGGGATGAATAAAGTATCTATTTATCTATCTATCTATCTATCTATCTATCTATCTATCTATCTATCTATCTAACTATCTATCGATCTATCTAGTAATGGTGGTCAATAAAATTCTTTCAAGCGTTTAAGAATTTAACAGGTTAAATGGTTCAGGTTTTGGTTAATCTTTTAACTTAAATTAAAGGTATAAATTGATCAATTTCAGCTAATTGTGCATAAAACCTAAGCAAAATACACTTAATGGTGTTCCCTTCATTGATTTCTGTAGGCATTTTCAAGACACCAAGACAAACTATTCTCATCTAAAGGCAGGGTTGTGCTGTTCCAGACCTGATTAGTTATTGATCTTATTATGCTGATATGCTTTTCATCCACTGATCCTGTCTATCTCAAAAGGAGCCCCAATGTTTTGTGTGAAACAGCTTAATTGATGCATTTTGCATGACCAACACACAAAAGCAAATTATTCATCATCATATAATCATCATTACTTTTATACAAAACTAAGACATATGCTTGATCTGACTCTTCTTCATTCTGTCATTACAATACCTGAACCACGGGTGAATTATTTGAAAGATTTGAACACTATTAGCAACATTTGTCACATTTCAATTCAAAAACTGAAATCTAGTTGTCATATCCAGACACATCACAGCCACTAGCATGGCGCATGTTTGTCGTCAGAAAATAATTTTACAAGGAGAGAAAAAAACAACTAGATTATTTACTTCAAAAAACTTGAAACATGTATTTAAGACTTTTTAAACACTATGGTAACATATGTTAGGCTATGAGCAACACTGTACATACATAGTTATTCAAACTAAATTACCAAGCATACTGACCAATCGCTGCACCACCATAATGACTTTTTTTTAGATGTACTGGTAGTTAATTACTGATAGATAAGATGCAGTTAAATTGACAAGCTAATAGCCTATCTGCCTTTTTTATTTTTTATTTTAAGTCTCAAAGACAATCACCATTAACCAGTGATTTCAGCTGTGAAGTTACTGTAAGCTAAATAGCACTTTCTTTCTGTTTTTCATTCATGCAGCTCCTACATTCCTGTTACATTTTCTGTTACCTAATGTTAGCAAGACAATGTTTTTTGGACTTAACATCATCTGACCATCTCCATTTCACCATGTCATCAATTCATCTTCACTGTAGCAGCAAAACAGGTAACATGAAACATAAACTGGGCTAGCTATAGCTAAACACTTCTGGCCCTAGCTCTAGCAGACATTCTGCACATGGACAGCAGTAGCAAGGCTAACAACCCAAAATACAACAAAATATCTTCAAGAATCAGTCTTAAAGGCCCTGCACACTTGAGGAACACCTGCACAGGTCATTTCAATTATTTCGGCAGATTAAAGTTAGACCTATTTTCAGGACTGTGTGAGAGTCTACACACTGTGCTTAATTGACACACTCACCTGTTAGCTTTGTGGCACCCATATTACATCCATCTGTTGCACCAGTGAGGGTGAGAGCTAACGTTAGCATATAGCTCTCCTGAGAACAAAATGCAAGAGGGAGTAGGTGTAGTTAGCGATAGCATGTTCCTGGCTTGCTAACGTGTTAGCTCACCAGCTCACCTGTGAGAGGAATACTCACACAATGTCAAAGACACTTGAATAATTTTAAGTTTAATTAATGACTACTTTTATGAAATGTACCAGTCTAGTCAAATATCAAACAACCAAACTTTTAAAAACAAATCTAGAAATGAAATAATGCATGTCTTTGCAGCATATGGCTTTGTCTCTTTTTAAAACTTGGATATTTTAAAAATTCTCATATGACTTCAGCGTTCATTCTCTGTGGGGTTTTTTCGTCACTAGATCTTGACTGCTGGCTAAAAAGCTTTCTGCTCTCCTTTCGGATGACCAGAGGGCACTCCACCACCTGCTCTCATTACTCCTGATCCTAGCCTTATTCATAATTTGTGGTAGTGGTATTATTTTATTTATTGGGGCCTGAAATTGAAATACATTGCCAGATCATAGATTTGATCCCCTGTTCCTGAAATGTGCTGGCAAGGGCCAGCAAATCTGACGACACCTGCTCCAAGGATAATTGCTTTCAAAGAAGCCATTCTCCTGCTTCACTTTTACTCTCCTTCTTACCACGCGCAATATCTCACTCATTATCTCTCTCTCTCTCTCTCTCCCTGCCTGATTCATTGTGACTCAACATTTTCTCACAAAAACCTGTATTTTTTTCACAGTTTCTCTCTGTCATCTACCTTTTTTATTTTATTTTTCACCTCGATGTCATCCTTTGATCCTGTCTACCCACCGCCTCGTTCTCAGGCACTGAGACACACATTTATGTCTTCTCTCTCCCTCACCCTTTCAGTTTCTTCCCACATTTAAAAAATTGATGACTGACTTTTACACATGCTCTAGACTTTTCCTTATCCCCTTCCCATCTCCAGTGGTCAGTGAAGAACATTATTTGCTGCAGCTTTATGTGTCAGCCTGTTTTCACAGCAGACATGTCAACTTATCATCATAGCAAGAAAGTTACAGGTGTAACAAATGATATTAACGAGTCATTAATGAGACGGTCATTAAGGTTAATAACTACACCTGTGCTTTTCTGATGATATTCTGGTGCTGCTGTCCTGATGCCGTCAATCTACAACGATTTTCATATTTTGACAGAATGTAAGCAATTATTTTCCCAGTTGTGGGTGTCATACTGGGGCTGAACGATTTGGAAAAAAAATATCTAATTGCGATTGTTTTTACCGATATTGCAATTGTGAATGATATGATTCTGGAGGGAATGATCATTTTCACAAGCCTAGTTGACACCAGACCCCTCTCAGTTGTAACTGAGAGTGGGTCTGGGCAAGCTTCATTCACAGCCCATTTCCAAAGGGCTGTCACCAACAGACGCCGCTCAAATGCCTCTGGGAGCAGTTGGATAGTCCTTCAACCAATAGGACTAACGATCCGGGTGACGTAGCAGCGACAGCGGCATCAACGGGTTGCTGCGCATCGGTGGCTGTCATGTTGAATGTAAACAAAAAGCTGCTTGCTGACGCTGCGCTATCATCTTCGTATCGTCAGCGGTCGTGATTGGTGCCTCGATTTGGAAAAATTGGAAATGGGCTTGAATGGGCTCTTGGCCAGATTGACTTGCAGAGCAAATCTCAAATTTGCCGAAGATTTGTCTGGGTTTTCCCAGGCTACATTTTTATATCATTATTCTCATTTTCATTCACATATATTGTGCCTCCTGCAATTTGGATATTGCAACAGTCCATATCGCGATTTCAAATAATTGTTCAGCCCTGTGTCATACTACTCACAACAAAATAATTACTGCCATGCTAAAGTGGCTGTGTGATTGTTTTTATCACTGCAAAAGCATGGTGGGAGGCTAAAATGGAACGGGTTAACTTTGTTATCAGATTCCTCTCCCTTGCATTAGTGTAAAAACAGCCCTCTGCTCTGATATTACCACCTCAGCTCAGCATGACATTTCACACAACTTCACCTCTGGCAAGAGACTTGAGTCTCTGGGGAAGTCCCCTGCTGATCCCGACATTTAAGCTCCCCTGAGCCTTCCTTTTTATTCCTCTTAACTCCTGATTCAACCAACCATCTGCTTTATTTTTAAAGCATTAATATCAATTTTCACACAGTGGTTTCTCTTAAGTAATGCATGCGTTCTCAGTAGGAGATTTGTTGAAAGATTTTATTATGTTGACATTGTGAGCAGATTATTTTCATCCCATAGCTGCAACTATGAACTAAATTATAAAATACTTTTTATTATTTTATTCATATTGGTTACCTCATTTGAGACCCTGAGACAGATCAAATCAAGTGGTGGTATACCCTATAAAACATCAAGACCACCGTTTTGCTCCCTTTCTCACTCGACACACTGATGCATAGATCAAATGAAGAAAATGAAGAATCTTCATGTATGTCAGGATGACAAATATACAGAGCCTTCTATTTTTCCTATTTCCGTGTTTCAACAACGTGAGGAGATATAAGTCCTTGACCTCTGTAGTGAACCGACCTAGTTGCACATAACAACTTGCAGAATTTGTCTGATGCAGCCATCATGCAACCTCATATTTCTACATCCAAATCTTCTACAGAAAATAACTTTTACCTTTTAGGGAAGAATGTTTCTGTATTGCCATCTCCCCTGGTACTGTGGACATTCTCTACAGTAAATACATAGAGATGGTGCTGCACCCACTCAGAGAAAAAAAGGGTTGAGAATTGTAATCTTACTTACACAACAAACAGAACATGGACTTGGTGATCAGACACATCACACTCCCGGGCTTCACCATCAATCTCTTCAAGAGCCCACTGCTCCTGAGCCAGTTCCTGGCTGTACAGTGTGGTGGAAATTGCCTGCAAACACACAAAGCATTTGGTGGGTTTGAAGAATAAAAAAAAAGTACACAGTATATTATGGAGAGAGTATACCTGAGTTAAATTGTCCCCCTCTCTCTCTCACTGAAGAGAGAGTCAATGGTTTCTTATAGGAAAGCAGAACACAGAAGTCGTACAGGATTTGTCATTTACTGCTTGCATAAGGTCACTGACCTATCCCAAGACCGCACATAATGGCAAGACACATCTTACATGACGTAGTTACAACATCATGCTTGTATAACATCATGTAACATCACGCAATGTCTTTATTCTTTCTGGTTGTCAGATATCAGTCTGAGATGAGAGATGCTGTGCCCTTTTATCTCGATCTAAGAAAAGAACAGGGAATGGTGACCACACCTTTGTGATACACACTTAACATCAAAGTGGCACACACTCACGCTACCTTATAGGAAAATGCAAGAGAACCATCTGGCTAGAGTAAAAAACAAACATGCAACAGCTCAGTCAGCAGCCTTTCATTAATAATAATGCAAACAGAGCGTCAGTGCTACTGTATACAGTTCCATAAGTGCTTGTACAGTATGTTCCTACACTGGATGACGCTAAGACAGAGCATGCTGATCTGGAAACTCCAGAGTAATTAACAAGCCCACTGTGCATCACAGGGATGTAAGGGGGAAGAGAGGAAGAAAGAGGGATCAGAAGAATGAGAAAGCAGAGTTTAATTAGACTCACACAGAGGACTGGCCGTCCTGCGGGACCAGCCTGTCCTCCATAAACTCTTGCACCAATAACAATTCTGCTGGGAGAACAACACACAAATGGACAAAGAGAACAAGAACCATAAAGATCAGTCAAATGCAACGTGTTTGGCAGGCCTTGGATGTCCCAGTGGCTAAGTAGGCAGAGCAGATAGTGTACTTTGCATTCACAACACAAATTTAAAATTACTTTTCCTAATAAGCTAAATGAACAGTAAGAATGCAAGAATGAAAATTAAAAAAGGAGCACCCAGTGGAACGACAGGGGAGGCATATATTCTGCAATGCACATAGTTCATAGGAGGGTAGCTCTGGGTTGAGGTCCGTATTGCTCCAATGCAGGCTGGGCAGTGCTCAGCATCCATCTGGCAGCCAAGCACACACAGCTGGAGGGGGGGAGATTTCCGAGGCTCAGGGACCATCACTCCTGGATTTGAATGTCCTGGATCTTTTTATAAATGTGTGACTCTTAAACCGTGATTCCTCTCTCTCTTTATTCCCCATCTCTTCGCCAGGTTGCAATTACTATCTGTAGTGTGTCTCGCTCTCCCAAAAGCAATCACATTCTCATCTGCAGATATACAGGTCAAATATCTGTCTGTGTTCAGGTCCACAACTTTTGTTTTTGTTTCTCCGGTATAATTTGTCTCTGAATATAAGGTACTATGTGTGGAGTATTTTGCAAAATGTCTACAGTATAACTAAGCTAAAGAGGCTGTGGTTAAGACAACTGCAGCTGCAGTCTCACACCTCTATTACTGTTAGTGCTGTAGTTCATGGAAAATACCTGAAAAAAACTAATTTCCAATATGCCTTATTTGCACCTGAGGATGATCTTTCTCTTTTTCATTGCATGAATGCTGTCTTCCATTTCAACACAATTATTGTTAATTCCTTTCATACCTCTGCAATTCCCTGCA
Source organism: Gymnocephalus cernua (assembly GCA_023631565.1). Taxonomy (NCBI): domain Eukaryota; kingdom Metazoa; phylum Chordata; class Actinopteri; order Perciformes; family Percidae; genus Gymnocephalus; species Gymnocephalus cernua. The sequence goes on from CM042435.1 coordinate 23,269,414, forward strand.
ACATTGATTCCACCTACAGATGAGTAGAAATAAAAAAAGAGAAAAGATAGAGAAAAGTGTAGTAAGGAAGAGGAAAAGGAAGAAAATAAAATACGAAGTGCACAAGATAGGCAGGGGGATAGAAGAGGGGTGGAAGGAAATGTGAAAGGTAATGGAAGATGATTACAGTAAGAACATCAAACCAGGTTGGACTCACCGAAGCAAGGAAGGAAAGATGGATGTAAGGACATAAAGCAGGAAGACAAAGACGGAGAAAAGGAGGAAAAGAAATTTAGGTATACAAAAACAAGGAGGGAGGAAAAAGTTAATGGAAAGAAGAGAGCACCAGAGAAGCAAAGGAAGGAAGGAAAGCACTCGAGAGATAAGAAAATAAGTGAGGAATAGGGAAAAAGGAAAGAGAAAAATGGATGGAAAATTGATTAAAAAACTCAGTTACACAGAGGGGGATAGAGGAAAGAGGAAACGATTGGAAGAAGGAAAAAAATTATAAGAAAGAAGGAAGGTGGGGAAAGGGAAGGGTAAATAACAACACAACTCTTTCTTACTTTCCAGCTCAGTACTGACAGACCTGTTGTGACCTGCTGCAACAGACTGGCATCACAGTCCATCACCAGGGGAGACAGTGGCCACTCTGTGTGACTGATAATACAGACATGCTGTTACTGACACACACACACACACACACACCACAGGCATATAGTTATACACACCCACAGACATACGCATACAGACGTGTACATGAAGAAAAACACACACACACACGCAAGAAGTTTGCGAGCACTTGGCCTTTGAAAAGAAAAAGACAAGGAGAGTGTGAGAGCGCAGCAGAGAGTGGAGAGCAGCAGGGAGCAATAAGAACGGGAGGTGACAGAAGGCAGTTACCTTGGCAACCAGGCCTCTGGTGACAACTGCCTAATCTGTGGGTGGACAGTCAGATACCCAGGGTGATTCCCCAGAGACGAGCGCTCATTTCCCCTGTGGATTACTGGAAGTATTTTGCATTAATGACCAAGATGTGACTTTTCACACACTCCCTTTAAGTCCTGACAAAGTCTGCTGATCGTACCGTATGCACACTTTGTTTGGACGGATTCCAATTAGCTGACAGCGTAGGCGATTAAGAGAAGCGTTAAATACTATAAGCTTGGATTCAAGAATGCAAACATGAACTAAGTCCCACTAAGGCATTTGAGTGGCCTGTCAGATCAGCACCACTTAGGCCCTTGAGGGATTTTGATTTGGTAAAGGGTCCTAATCATAAGTGCAGGCTGGTAGCGGTGGTAACCATTTTCCTGCCAGAGGGTAGTTTATGGGTCACAGCCTTGAGTGACAGGCAATTTGTCAAATAAGCAGCAACCAGATCCCCACACTGGGGTCAACACTGAGAGATGCAAACTCTACAGTATCATGGAACAATTTTACATGTGTGTGTGTGTGTGTGTGTGTGTGGCATATGACTCAACATTTAATGTTTTGATCCAGGAAGCTGTTTTTGTATGCACACAACGTCTAAGCATGCCGACTAAAGCAAGATGAAGTATAAATCATTTTTTCTTGCATTGTTTTTATCAAAATGTAATCTCAGTTCAAAATGCACAACACAATGCACCTCACTCGCTGGCTCACCTCATTTCTTTCTTCCACCGACAGATAATATCCTCTCATTTCTGTCTCCTTCAAGCTTACTTCCTCTCCATTTCCTCCTCTCTGCAGCCGTTGTGTCTGTGGCATGCACAGACTGTCATTAGGCCAAGGAGATATCTGGTAGCATAATTTATTGCCACACAGAGACACACAACTCGTGTGGCACCGCACATCGCAGGCGCTGAGTTTGCATAGCCTTGAGTATGGCCATCACCAATTAGGTGGTCATTCTCTGGCGATGCCTGCCCTTCTGCTACCTGTGAATGTCACACTTGTTAGTCTCACTTCTAATAAGCGTGTTGTAGGATGACATGGATCCCGCTAACCAAACTTTAATTCCAGCCACCGATGATGCATCCGATCAAACTGAGATAGAGCTGCTGCCCTCACTGCTCCTGTCTGGTGGAAATCAAATATCTGCCTGCAGTGTTACAGCCCGGGCAGGTTGAGCCATGAGATCTGTTCCAATTTATATGGTCTTAGTCATGGATATATTTGACTTAATTCAGCTCAGCACCACCTTATTTTTTAAACATTTTGTCACTTCAGTATTTCACATGCAATACTCTAGTATTGGAATCTGTGTATTTCCAGCTCAACTTTTTTCCAGCTTACTTTTTTTTCACCATGTATATCTGTACCAAATTCATCCAGTAGATGTTGAGATATTTTACAGAATAAGTTAAAAAAAACTTTCACTGGGCAACTTCTAACTGTTCCGGTCAATGACCGATTTACACATTCCCTGTACCATAAATATGGCATTTTTCATCAGATTGCCTCAAGACCTTATGATATCCTTCACAAAAGGTATTTGAACACATAATATTCATTGTGACTACTTTCTTTGAATTTTGAGTGATTTATTCAACTTGGTCACACTTTTTTTTATTTAAGGTAAATCATAGGAAATGAATGGGAAATGAGTATATATATATATTAAGGGTGCTCCGATCGATCGGCCACCGATCGGTATCGGCCGATAATGGCTTTAAATAGTTTGATCGGTGGTCTCCATAAAGGCCGATCAGATAGGCCGATCAGATGACGCACTACCACGGATGTGTTAAGAGCGCACTACTCCTGAGAACATTTTCAAAATGGCGGCGTCCCTACATTCAGCGATCTGGCAGTTCTACAAGGTGTCTGAACGGTGGCAGAACAGCAGTTGGCCCGCGGCCGCGGAACAAAGACGCTAAGAAGACGGCTACTGCTTTTAAAAAGCGTCTGCCACCGGTGGTGCTCCGGCAAACGTGTTTGTGATTACACCATTCTGACGCTTCTACTGCCTCTGGAGCACCGCTGGTGGTCCGCCGACTCATTGCTATCTGGGACAAAGACAATACACTAGCGATTAGCAACGTGTGTACCGAGGAAATACCACGAGGCGGAAAGCTCCAAAGACATTTCAACACCACCAACCTCATCAGACATTTGAAGGTTAGTCACAGAAAGGAGTATGAGGAGTTTTCAAAGTTAGCTAACGCTAAGGCAGAGCGGAGTCGTGTAGCTAGCAGCTCCGGCGCCGTTCAAACAGCTGTTTCCCCGTGTGTGTGTGTGTCGGTCCGTGTGTGTGTGTCGGTCCGTGTGTGTGTGTGTGTGTCGGTCCGTGTGTGTGTGTGTGTCAGTCCGTGTGTGTGTGTGTCGGTCCGTGTGTGTGTGTCGGTCCGTGTGTGTTGGTCCGTGTGTGTGTGTGTCGTTCCGTGTGTGTGTGCCGGTCCGTGTGTGTGTGTGTGTCGGTCCGTGTGTGTGTGTCGGTCCGTGTGTGTTGGTCCGTGTGTGTGTGTGTGTCGGTCCGTGTGTGTGAGTCGTGTAGCTAGCAGCTCCGGCGCAGCTCAAACAGCTGTTTCCCCGTGTGTGTGTCGGTGTGTGTGTGTGTGTGTGACTGACTGTGTGTGTCGGTGTGTGTGTGTGTGACTGACTGTGTGTGACTGACTGTGTGTGTCGGTGTGTGTGTCGGTGTGACTGACTGTGTGTGTCTGTGTGTGCTGAAGAAATGTGCAGTGATTGAAAGGACATTTTTTAGATTTTGAGCTAGGACAGAAAGCCAAACAGTTACTGATACATTCTCTAAACATGTGTGACTGTTATGTAATGGCGTAATTTTCAGTTCATAAAAGTGATCGGTGATCGGTATCGGCCGATATGTCTGCCAGCAATCGGTGATCGGCCCCAAAAATCCTGATCGGAGCACCCTTAATATATATATATATATATATATATATATATATATATATATAGTGAGTATAAAAAAAGACATCTCCATACACACACTACTACAACTTTCCTGTGCTTGTACACCCCCCCCCCCCACACACACACACACACAGTTCATGTTGTCAGTTCATGTTGTCATGTTGCCACTTGTGCATTTAAACCACCAATGTTCGCACACACACAAACACACATCCACACACACACACACACACACACACACACACACACACACACACACACACACACACACACACACACACACACACACACACACACACACACACACACACACAGTTAATGTTGTCAGTTCAAATTAAGGGGGGTAGCAATGAACAGTATTTAAAGGTTAAGGTGCTGGTGGGCAGATTTGCTTTGAATGGACAGAACCAGGATAGCTATGTCTTCCTGTTTCCAGTCTTCATGCTTTCCAGTCTTCTCATCTAACTGTTGACAAAAAGTGAATTTCCCCAAAACGTTAAACCTTTCCTTTTAAACAGTTAATTTTACATGAATCCTCAACCATTACACAGCATGTAGTTTGACACAAATCCTGATTACTCACAAACTAATGGGCTGTACTGCTGTTATGACTGATTAAAGGTGCTGAATCATGCGGATTACAATTTGCAATTAGCTTACTTCTGCATACCAGGAGGAAGGAATGCTGGGATACACACAAGTGTAAAAGTACACAGACTGGCAGACTCTGATCATGAATCTAAAATACCATACCATCATACCACAGGTTATTTGGTTCCCCCTCTACTGTACGTATGTCTTGGCTTTTCTGCTAAAGTAGAGCAGCTGGTGGCTGGCGAACACATTGACAGGTGTCTTACAAAGATCACATCAGATCCAAAAGTTGGTAGTGTTGCATGTTGTCTCACTTCACACACAGCATGTGGGATATTGACTGGCTCCACCGGTACACATGCTGCACTGTAGTTGACATCGGACTGCGTTATGAAGTTCTGGGGGTTTGCAACATTTTCTCTCAAAAACCGTCTGTATTTTGTTCACCTGCTCTCCCTTTTACTGGTGGGACCTTTCAATTTTGCAACAGAGCTTTGCACCAAATACATCTCTGTTTCTATATTCTCTATATACAAAATGGAAAACAAAAAGTAATTCTGAGATTAAACTGTGCATTGAAATCGGTAATTAGTTCTGCAAATACTGGAATACTACAATTCATTTGCAATTTTACGCTGAACCACAGATAGTATACAGCATATGTGCTGCTACAGTATATTATACATAACCCATACTCACAAGCCTGCGGGCACAGATAACATGTGGTACATTACACTCACATGCATCTGGGTGAGCATGCACGATCTGCTTTGATTAGCTGTCAGATTAAGGATTACCAAGGAGCCCCATTAAAACTCACAGCAGCACTGTTCCACTTTCTGCTCCCCCATCAGCTGTTTGTGAAACCTGTCAGAGAGATGGAGAGTGTTTCAAGAGTTTTAGAGGGAGGGCAGAATGGGCTGAAAGAGAGAGGAGGAGAGGGAGGAATTGTTGGCAAAGCAAGAACAAAGCAATTACAAGAAGGCATGGAGAGGGTAGTGAAGTGACAGAAGAGCAGAGGGTGGGAAGAGGAGGACAGCTGATAACTGCACCGTTATCAGACTTGATTTACAGAGTTGTCTCCACTATTCAACAGCCTACATTTCTAACACATCAGCTTCACCCATCAGCCAGAGTGGAAGAGCTCACTGCTGGCACATTTCAACACTGCACTCTACAGGCTGGAGTGGGAATTTCAACAAAAAACAAAAAAAGCAGCTCTTAAAACCAGTGGCATCAGTTGTGTTGTGGAGCAGTTTAGGCAGCCACTGTCCTGTGTGAAACTTGGTATAGAAAAGAAACAAAGTTCAACACAAACTCACACACAAATAATCATACCTATCCTGTTGGGACTAACTAGCCACTAATTAACATAACCATATAAGAAAAGTCAAGTCAGTGTTAAGTTATAAACACAGAGAAAGCTAAAGACAGGAGGCGACAGAAGAACATTTTCTAGTACAACGGCTGTGCTTCTTGTGCTCTCTGACATTATTACCAGACACCAAGGACAAACTTACTGATGTGAAAAATATTCATAGTGTTGCCTAACCCCAACTATCCTTTACCTGCACAAACGCAAAGACTACTGGATTACAATTCAAGACCTTGGCTGGAAGCAGGGAAGCATAGATCAAAACACTACTGACCAAAGGCAAACTGAGAGCTGAGGGAATGAGAAAACTGTCCTTGTGCATTAATGTAACTTTGAAAGGAAAGTCCAATATTTTAGACCTAATTGTAACCATTTCATTTCAAGATGTAAGACTAAAGAGAACTCATGGCACTCTTTGTTCTCTTCTGACCTTCAGGAACAATTCAGGTGTTAAGCCCATCCATAACTTGTGTCACACAATCATCCACTGAGAGTGTGTTCTCAGATGTTTAAGGATTCAGTGGCCAACAGGAGCAAGTGCATTTCACGGTGAAGGTTACGAGAGAAGAAGCCTGTGAGCAGTATGCATCATATATCATCTGTTCCATAGTTATGAGTTACCCTTCATGTTTCAGCTGGATGGCTGCCATCTTGATGTGGATGCTAGCTGGGAGTGGGGATGAGCAGAAAGTCCCTGACATGATGTAAGGTGACACTTCGTTGTGACTAAAATCACCAGCAGGTGTGAGAAGCAGAGATTCACTGAAGCCTCTCTAATGTGAGAAAACACTCAAACTGTCTGTACAGATAAAACAACTACACCTTCCCTCACTTTGTCTTTAAGGTGCTGAAATGTAATCAGAGAATTGCTGCAATGCTTTGTATTTTTTTCTCTGGGATTCACAACAAGCATGCATGCTGGTGTATGTGATCGTTCTTCCTCCTTTAAACCCTCACATCAATGCTTTACTGCCCCCCAGTGGACAATAGTCATAACTACAACTCTCATTATGATGCTGCAGAGACATGATCCTGCCATCCTCAGACCTACAGGCTCAGTCAGTTACTGTGATACGATGCAGTGTTTGCACTGCCACCATTTCAATAATACTGACAAAGCTTATGAGGAAGTAGGAGTTCTGATGCTAATCTATAATTTGCTTGAGATTAGCTGCAAATGAGCTTGCTTCCACTGCGCTACACATTGATATCACTGTTTTCAAATTACCACCTTTATTACTTTGCCATCAACTGTTCATTATGAAATGAATTGTGCTTTCTGACAGAGTGGGGCTCCTCAGTCGTGTCTGTCATCCTCCAGTCAGGCTGACACAGACTCAGATCTGACGCCCAGCAGATCTCAGTGCAGCTGTGCTCAGTTAAGATAGATATTTAAAAAGTGAGTGCATCAACCATTTACTGACCACTTCACTCCATCCTAAAGAAATTAAAGACCTTATCATGTTCAATCGTGGTTTAATCATGTCTCCTGACTAACATTTCAAACAGCGATAAACAAATGCATCCACTCTTTCAAGTCTTTGATGATTTTAGCTTTCTGGGGGAATTGCTAAGAAGCTACAGTTGTGTTTTTATTAGTGGTGGGCATAGATTAATTTTTTTTAATCTAGATTAATCTCACTGTAATATTGGAATTAATCTAGATTAATCTAGATTGAAATGAATCATTTGAATTCTGCCGAAGGCATTCAGAATACGTGTGCTAGCGGGCGAAATCGCTGGTTTGCTAAGAGTCAGGTCGGGACTCTAACATTAACACACTGGCAGACGCAAGTGACAGAGAGACGGAGGAGAGCATGGAAGGATAAACATTAAACATTTTGAACTGTAGGCCTACATAAGAGGTCGTGATTAGGGTTGGGTATCGTTTGGGTTTTTTCCGATACTGGTGCTAAATCTGTACTTTTAAAATGGTGCCGGTGCCTGAACCGATACTTTTTAAGAAAGTTAAAAAAAAAAAGAAGAAACAAGAAGGATAGGCCTACTAAACAACAGTTGGTGACATTTAAGAACACACTGTTTATTACTAAGGCCATATGGTCAAAATTAATTGATTTAATAGTAATGTAATAACTGTAACTTATAATAAACAATAACTTATTTCACCAGTAAATTGCTGTTGAACAACAAAAACAACAACCAGATGGGAAAAGGGTATTTTACAATAACTTTGAATGCACCGCGAGGTTGTATGTTACCAGTTTCAGTGAATGCACCGTCTGTGTTGTTCCGACGTTGGCATCTGCTGCCCTGCAGAGCAGACTGTTGATATACAGTCACACTTTACACTGTTTAACGTTACCTGTCAGCATTTTAACCGTGTTTAATACAGCTGCTAGCTAAGGGTAGGCTACCGTTACCTGCTGTAGTGTAGTGTAGTGTAAAATCAGGCACCGAAATGTTCGTCCTTAATCTTTACAACCGTATACGTCGGAACCGGGGCTATTGGCACCGAGTTTCGGTACCCAACCCTAGTCGTGATGAACTGATTTACAGTCAGTAGGCTGTATACATCCGCGCTAAAATATCAAGGTGAAAGTCATCATAGCTTGCGTAGCTAGTGGCCTATAGACCCAGCTCCCAACCCAACTTTGAGAATAGATTAACGGCGATATTTTTTTAATCGCCCGATAAGAGTCTCACGTTAACGCAGCACGTTAACGCCGATAACGGCCCACCACTAGTTTATATATATATATACACACCCAAACCGGTCTGTCCACAGCCTCCAGTATTGTATGCATATGCATGTCTGTCACGTTTTGTCTAAGCAGCTGCACAATTGTTTACCTACATTACTTTATTAAAGTTTATTAGAATTTTTAGAAGTTAGAAGTCTTTGTTTTTGGTGTAAAACCAGGCTTCAACATTTGTTTTTACAGACAGAAATCCTGCTCAGTTCAAGAAAGTACATATTTAGTATATATATATATATATATATATATATATATATATATATATATATATATATATATATAAATGGATATAGCCTACTGTACATCAGCCAGGTACAAACACAAGTTGTCTTTTTGTAGTACAGTTGTTGTGTACAGAAAACTCAGGAACAAATGGAATCTTTGACATTTCTATAAAACGGGTATTCACTGGGACTTTGTATTAGCAAGATGGTTTTCTATGTTATACAGCAGACATCAACTCATGTCCTCCTTTTAATCTTTAGAATACAACATCCTATGCTTTTGTCAATGAAATTGATTTCTTAATGGGCTTGTATTTGATTCTTTTAAAATTTTCTAATTCTATCACACTGAAACAAAACGTGCTTATTAAGTAACTCAGCAGTGATTGCTGATCAATTCCTCATAAAAAGCCTGCAAGGTGCTCTGAGGATTCAGGATATTAATATGTTTTTTAGTATAGTCATTAAACTGATATAATGACTAACAGTAGGTTGTGCAAGGACACATTATGTGCTTTAACCAGACATAACACTGGCTGTTGCACATGCAAGCCTCCAAATGTAATAGGTTGTCTGACTGACAGCTCCAAAAAAAGCTTAAATCTATATTACAAGACTCTGACACGCCTTCAGAGGCTAAACGAAACACTAAATAATTATTGCAGGAGTTGTTTGTGGAGTCTCTGACAGGTTTTCCATCTGGAATGCAAAAAAGCTCATTAACTTTGATATGAATATCATGAATATAGCCACGGGCCAATAATGAGTCATAGGTGTTGAGGAAGTTTTCAAAATAAATCCTGGATAGCTTTGTGAGCTTGCATCTTACTTCTATATTTTAAAATGCAATGTTTTACACATTTCTTTCTTCACACACCAGAGATTTTGTGGACCAGTATTTCCAGGACAGTCTTGGTATTTTAGATGGGAATGAATCTGTTGGTCAGTGATGCGATGCAGCTCCTTCATTCCCTGCGAGCATATCATTTAATTTAGCCACCAATCCATCCCTTTTTTTTTTTTTTTTTTTTTTTTTGCAGAAGTGAGATAAATGTCTGTGGACTAAAATCACCCTGTGGTCATGGAGCAATGGTTAATTCAGAAGATCTACACTCCAGACTCTAGTATCGCACTACAGCACTGCAGGACGAGTTTTAAAAGGCTATTCTGCAACTTTCAATTGGCTCTTGAGAAAGCTGGTGGTCAGCATGGCACCAGATAATGACAGTATTATTAAGGGAAAGAAAACATGTCTCCATTGTTCTTAATCACCCTGACTGTCAGCAGCACTCCCATGGGAGGGAGAGACCGTGAGGAAATAAAACCACCACTGGGCGAATGTGTGATATCATCCACATCTATTAATCATCAAAACAGCCTAACCTGCCCTTTAACCAATGTAGGGGATACATTATTTCATTTAATTTATGTATATGGGCAACGCACATTAATCAACATTACTGTAAATGTGGCAGTGTTTTCAACTGTAGTCCTTTGGCGAGATGTCTTGATACCAGAGCAACAGGAAACAGCAAGCAGGCAATCCGAAGCAACAAAACACAGCTCAGCAATACTGATCACAGCCATTTTTTTGCAATGCAAACATATAGAGCAGCAACATGCAATGAGACATACATAAAATACAACAATCATGATGGAGATCTTGATAAAAATGTCAAAAGACGCCGTGCAAGTTAGTAAAATGGTGATACGACACGTCAGACACATAAACCATGCAGCACGGAGTTGTAAGACACAGATTTAGAAGAGCATACCAAATTGTTGACTGCACTGCCTACTTCTTATTCATAATAAGTGACAGCCTGTCTGCTCTTTTAACAACTGATCTTTATATTTTAGTAAAATGTCACTAAAGTCAATGGAGAAACGAAGACTTAAGCCTGTTTCCTGCCCACCTCACGTCTTCACTGTCTGTCAGGATTTTGAAGTGGCATGCATTCAGAATAAGACAGGATGGACCTGCAAGTTGCCTGTTCACCTGGGTAAAAACCAATAAACTAAGTGAGGGCAAGATAACTCAAGTCATGAAATAAAGTTCGACACGGGCCTTGAGGGTGCAATGTGTCCTCTACTCAAATTCTTTCTTCTGCTGCAGGAGAAATCAGCTCATCACACTGAGTTTGCTTTTTCCTCTGGCCCACAAGAGTTCCTCAGGCCCAGGGAGCCGTCCAGACACTGTCCCTGCAGACCTGTCCGTCCTGGGCTGTTCATACATTATTTACACTCCCTCTCAAATTCTTTGGCAAACCAAAGGGCTCCTATCTAGCAACATCAATATAGATTACAAATCACACAGTTATTTGACAACTTTAAGAGCTAACTCACACAGCATATACTCAATTACTAAGTATTTTGTGGTGACCCCCCAAAAGACCAACCAGCACCTATGACATCATCTAAGAATAAATCACCCTGTGTGAATGTTGCAAGTTTCATGCATCTTGAGAAATATACTGGTCGTTATGTGTCAAGTTTAAAGCAATAGCTCAACATTTCTAACCTGACTCCGCCAGATGGATTGCTTCGCATTTGCTCGGCATATCCATCTGGGAACTTTTCCGTTGGAGAACTTTTGGGAAGGGGCGAAAATACTGGTTAGCTGACTGGATAAACCATCTGTCTATCACCCCCTATGTTGGTGATAGACCAAACGGCTCCAAATTTTCTCTATCTCAAGATGCCAGACTGATCTGCGAGTGGAAAACTGGAGCTTGCGAGGTCAGGATGGTCTCACGAGGCTACAACATTCCAGGAATAAGGCGTATATGCTTTCTTGTCAAGAGCAGAGGTGGGTAGTAACGAGTCACATTTACTCAGTTAAATGTACGTAGGTGACATTCTTTAGTAAATTGTTGAAGTAGGTTTTAATGAAGCATGACTTTTACTCTTACTCAAGTACATTTTTGGAGAAAAAGCTATATTTTTGTGATGACACTGCAGATATGAAGACTATATACTGTATTACACTAGAGCCAGGAGGTGATTAGCAAAAATGTCTAACTATTAAGTTGAGATTGATTCAGATTTTTAAATAAAAGTAAATGGTTGTTCTAACGCATGCACCATATACAATATGATTGGAGAAGATAAATACTAAACAGTTTCTCCTCTCTGTGTGCACACAACAAATGCTGTAGCAGTAACAGTGGCCTCCTCAGTTCATAGCTCCCTATTATATTTGAATTTCTAACTTTCTTTTCTTTTGTTGTATCAGTGCCAAAGCTTTTTGGCAGCCTGTCCTGTAACCTTTGTGCTTGATCAAATGATTATTTTCCCATTAACTTCAGGCAGTCAATACAATGCTGAAAACTGTATAATAAAAAGCTTTTTAATCAAGCACGTTGGCGGGATGGTTTGTGTTTGTTCATTCTGGTAGAAGCAGAATTGATTTAAAAGCTGTAAGATGGCATTTTCCAGCTTCACTGGAAATCATTTCAATTACCAGGAAAAAGGTCATGCCACAAAAAATGAAAAATCTTTATTGACAGGCTAAATCAATCATGTTAAGGCAACAGCAATACTGAGTGAATGAGTGAGTGAGTGAGTGAGTGAGTGAGTGAGTGAGTGAGTGAGTTTATGTGAACTAGATAAGTAAATAAAACAGAAAAAAATTGATTTCAGAAATGATTGGCTCCGTCTTTGGCTGAATCACTGGGCTTCACATCGTCTGATTTGGAGCTCTGTTGAAATAAGCAAACATCCACAATGTAAGGGTAAAAATGACTGAAAACAGTCCATGATTTTAATTTGGAATATTGTGTTGGTGTGCAAATGTTGAAATAATACATATTGGTTTACATTTCAACACTGTTTGGAATAATCTAGATAAGATTTTGGGGAAAAATGCTTATTTGCTTTCTTGCCAAGAGTTAGATGAAATGATCGATACCACTGCTCCTCTGTACGATAAATATGAAGCCAGCCAGCAGCCGGCTATCTTAGCATACATAACCACAGCATAGCATTGTTTGCTATTGGACAGAGCCAGGCAAACTGTTTCCTACTGTTTCCTCCTGTTTCCCCCCTTTATGCTAAGCTAACCATCACCTGGCTGTAGCTTTTATATTTAGCATACATACATTGGAGAGGTATCTTCCCTCCTCAGTCTCGGCAAGAAAGCGAATCAGTGTATTGCCCAAAATGTAACCAATCTGTACCAAAACTGTAGTTTGCATTCTTGAATTACAACCTGATGTTTCTCTATGAGGCCACCTTAAACCTGCTGGGCTCACCTTGGACTTGAAGAGGAGGTTAATGACGCCCTTTGAGCGTCTGTCCGCTGTTCGATCAGAGGTTACACAGACTGAAATGCTCTTACTGTCTCTTCTGACTCTGGCAGAGTCCACCTCCTCTGCTCCCCCGACCACCGCCAAGGACAGGCCTACACACGGAAACAACTGAGGAGTTAGCGTTTGTGTCTCACTGATAATCAGCTGACAATGAAAATCTCTGCCTCCTTCTGCAGCCAGACCATTTAAAGTGACTAATTGTGCTCTTGCAGCTGTTCTACTGATGAACTGTGTGCTCTGGCAACACCGGTGGCACTGTGTGCATGTTCAATGCGGCTGTAACAGCTTGTAGCCAGCGGTGCTAAACAGAGTCAATGCTGGCTCAGCTGGCCTTGTCCAACAGGGCAGGATGCCAGAGAAACATCAGTGATTTGGGATTTGATGCAGGGTTATGTAACTTAAACAATGAAATATGAACTAAATGAAACTGCTGCCCAGTTCTTAAAAATATTACAACTGACATGACCGATTCACCAATTTGCCACCTTACATCAGAGTTTGTGTTAGGTCACGCTATTACTGCTACATTTCCCAGTTTGCCAATTTTAAAAAAAAAAAAACACACACTGGGTTTTCCCTTCAGCCAGGAAAAAAACACAGTACTTCTTCTTAGGTCAGGACTTTATATTACAGTACACTATGCAGCACAATGTCAATTTGTGCATGTTAGTCACCTGTGATGGCTGGCAGGGATCTGGAGTTGGCATTGGTCAGCAACACATTTCCTTCATTCGGCTCAGACAAGTTGGTGTCACTGCGGAACTCCTGTTTCTTGGACAGCTAGAGGGAGACAGAGATCACACAAAACTCAGCAACAGCACTGGCACAGATACTCAGCTCTGTTACTTAAACATCATTTCTTCCCTTCCTTCCGCTCTTCTTTTCCTTATATTTTCTCCTCTCTCATCCCATGATCTACCTCCCAATGAAGATCAATCTCACCCGTTTGCTGTCCAGTGTATTCATCTTTTCTCTTTCCTCTGTGATGAAGATCATGCTGCTCCTCTTCTTCTTCTTCTTACTCTTCCTCAGTTTGACCTCTGCATCGCCCACCAGCAGCACCCCCTCCACTGCACTTGCACTCAAACTGCCGCTGGAGCGCGGCAGGGTGGAGGTCCAGGAGGTGGGCGACTCAGGGGTGAGGTCCCTGGGAGGAGGCAAGAAAGGTGTGAGTAGTAAACTAAATGGGTAAATATCCATGTTGTTCTGGAGGGAATTTTCCATGAATAATGCATCTTTGCAGTTTTAGATGAGATGTATGGTTGAATGCATGCCATTCATTAGAACACATTGTCTTAACTGACATCACATTGTCTTAACTGACATACATGTCTTAACTGACATCAGTTGCAGATAAGAGGACCCTGAGCGGACTGCTCTCTATAATGGACAATGACTGCCACCTCCTGCACACTTTCTCCAAGCAGAAGAGCATGTTCAGTAGTGGGCTCCTGTTTCTGTCTTGCAAAACTGACCGGCTGCGTAGGTCCTTTGTCCCTAGGGCCATGACGCTCTTCTATGCTACACAGAAGGGGAGGAGAGGGATTGACTTAAGTGTTTAAGTTTAAGTCTGCTCTGCACACTGCCCTTTGTACCATGCCTTCAACTGGGTGCCTTTATATATACACACAAACTACCCTCGACTACCCTGGACTAGACTGATTGCACTATGATACCATTGCACCGTTCTGCATTTTATTTCCACACCGCTCCTTTCCTTTGTATTTTTTGTAGTATGTATGTGTGCGTGGCTGTCATATTGTCTGTGTGCCTATGTGTATGTATGATGTGTATAAGCTATTGGACACCTTAATTTCCTTCAGGATAAATAAAGTATCTCTATCTATCTATCTACATTGGTGGCCATTTTATTGCAAAATAGTAAATGATATTGTAATGAATGTTGGGGTTCTCTTCACACTCTAAGGTCACTATACAGTACAGATGAATATGTCAACACATATGTGTGTATGCTACCTGTCTGCATAGAGCTTGGTTGGAGTCCCACATTCCGATCCCTGCAGGGAGGAGATGGAGATGATGGACTGACGAATGGAGCGCAGCATGGAGCGAGGACGAGTGGACTTCCTCTCATCCATGTCCGGCTGGATATAGAGTTGAACAATTGTATATATATATAATATCCAGATAAATAGACAAGACTACTAGTATAGTACTTTTCATAGACAGTGACAGTAAAACAAAGCAGAAGTACATCACTAGAAAACGCAATAAAAGCAAAAGCAAGTGAAGTTACTCTTAAAAACATCACATCACACTCCACTCATCATTAGTTTAATCTCTCCTGAAGGCCAGAGCCAATTTACAAGTTAATGACCATACTTAGCCCCAGTCAGACCATCCAAAATATGTTCTGGTTGTAGAGAAATTTAAAGGTACAGATCCCATATCAACACTACACTCAGAGGCTTTTGTGAGTACTTTGATCGTTAAAATTGGCCTGGGTCAGCTCATTTGCAGCATCATTAGCGCAACTCTTCCACAGTAACTCTGCATTAAGCCTTACACAAAAGAAAATGTTTTGGATTACAGAGAAACATGTTTTAGTAAGTCTCTCCCCACTTTTTGTCTCACTTCTCCCTCTCTTATCCTTTATCCCGCAGTTCTTACCAGCTCTCTCACTCCGTACTCCTTCTCCACTTTCTTCTTCAGCTGTTTGAAACACTCCTCCATGCGCTCGTGGAAAGGACGCAGGTCATCCATCACTCTCTTCCCATGGAGAGAGATCCCTCCACCCAGTAATGGGATCTATAAATACAAATATTAGGTGGCAACAGAAGGTCCACATAGAAGCAACACACTAACTACATATATGTGGTGTGCACATGTATTGGAGAATGTGTGTTAGCGTGTTCAGTACCTGCCATGCGATGAGGTCTTTGAGGCGTAGCAGTTTATCTCTGTCCTCTGGGTGCTGCTGATTGTACTCTTCGGTGAAGAATGCCTGATAAAAGAGGAAATATTAAAAATCTAATTCAAAGATATGTGGCTATACGTTTCAAATGCCCAGGCAGTCTGTAGATTAATAACTGACTTTTCCACCCACATGTGCACTTTATAGGCCCACTTATCTTATCCTATGCAGGATATTATAACACTGAATGGTGTTAAATACTAACAGTATTTATAGTAATGAATACACCATAATCTAATAAGTTCCTTGCATGTAATGTCATTTGTAAATTTAATGTAATTCAACCTGAGGAGGTGATACAGATTGTTGTCCATGAAGCTCAGATAGTCTTTGTATAAAAATAAAAAAGCAGTACTGAGACGGGGAATCTTAGTTACAATTCTACACAGTCACAATGAATCAGTACTTGTTTAGAGAAAAACGAGCCAAAATCAATGTGAAGGTGTTATAAACTCATGAACTAACCCAAAGCAGCGTTATTTGCAAATTGGAGGAGGATTATTAGGCTGATTCTTTACAGTTTACCTTTTCATACTTGGCAAAGCCGCCCATTACAGCTGGGTCCACGATGCCGTTGAGCAGCATGGAGAGGGGGTTGATGGGAAGGGTCCAGTCAGCCTGGTATTGGTTAATCATGGTCAGAATCTTCTCATTGGTGGACTCCATGGTCTCTATGGCGTTCTCCAATGGAGACAAGGTAGTCTGGAAAGAGAAGCCAAGTGGTGGAAAGAGCAGAGAGAAGGAGGAGAGAGAAATGAAAAAATAAGGGAAGGAAGAAAGGGAGGGAGGTTTTGAGGGTGGGATGTAGAAGATAGAGAATACAAAATTCAGTGGAAAAAAAAATAGAAAGAAAAGGAATGTAATCCGTGGTGAAAAGATAAGGGATCAGGCAATTTCCCACAGCAAACATACAAGTCATGGAGTAGAAACATGGAGTAGAACCCCCCCCCACAGACTTACATGTTTCAAATCAGTAGCCTCAAACCAGCGCAGGATCCCTGGCAGCTTATACACAGTGGTGAAGGTTGTGCGTTCAATCCACATAGACTAAATCACAGAAATGGAAAGGAGAACAAAGAAGAAAGCATTTTCCACTTGTGAATATTCATAACAAGATATCTTGTATTCAAGTCGGAACTCTTTTGAGACACTTAAAGTCCTGTTCAGATGTTTGCTGTAGTGGAGTGATTAAATGTTGAAGAACAGAATATAGAATATCCATATCCATATAATTTTTGGGGACTTTTCCGCCTTTAATGGATAGGACAGCTAGGTGAGAAAAGGGGGGAGAGAGAGGGGGAAGACATATAGGCCTTTATTTATATAGGACAGCTGAAGACATGATAGGAGAAAGAGAGGAGGAATGACATGCAGCAAAGGGTCGCAGGGCTACCCAGGCGCCCGGAGTCATTACTTGTAGTCATAAGGTCATTAGCAGGTATGAAAGGACAGGGCTTTTCTTTTTTTGTTTTAAGTTGCAACACATTTTATACTCTTGACTCTCTTTATAACTTCCCATTTTCTGTCTTGCGTTTCCAGTCACTTTAGTCCACTTCAATTCCAATTCCTTCAATCAACATTCTACTCAGAAGATGCAAGTAATTCTCATTGGTGCAAGGAGAGTAAATCAGATCCCTACAAGAATAAATATATCTCTTAGTATCAGGAGACAAATAAATCATCCCTGGGAGAGCTAATCACATCCCTACTTCTTCCCACCGGTCCTGCATAGGCCTATTTCTTTTTATATCAGTGTTTCCCTTTTGTTTTTAAACACTAAGCACTCTCTATTTTTGTATTGGCCTTTTTTTTAACTTCTTTCCTTCATCACTACACAATCTGATATCTAACCTTACACTATAATATTACCTGAATCTGAAGTGGCACTTAAAGTGCTCATCTGAAATCTTACAACATAATCTGATGTCTTATCGTATAATTATACCACACTCTGCTGTTGAATAAAATCCTATTATTTTATAGAACAGGAACTTCTTTTTTCAGACTGATAACAATGCAAGTACGTAAGTCTTTTCATAAAAAAAAAAACAAAAGAACAAAACTCACAACAAACTCATTGTTTGGGTCCACAGGTCCTTTCCTCACCGGTCTGGAATAGTGAAAACGCTGCACGTAGTTGGACTTGTAGAAGCTGCACAGGGTGTAAGGAGGGAGAGAGGGGGAGGGGGAGAGAGAGATAGAGAGGTTAAAGTCAAAGGAAAGAAAAGACATCATTTACAAAGAGGGAAATGTGACATAAATAGAACTGCCTATTCTTTTTCAGAGCATGTCATTTCACAGACACTCGTATTTTTCTTAATGGAAATATGAAGATGTAAACGCGCTATTTCACTGACTTGATAATCTGGTCGGGAACAGGTTTGTTCTTCAGGCGAGGAGGAATTTCGAGGACTGGCTGCACTGTGAAACACTGGATATCTGGTTGAGATCACTCAGGAACATAAAACATCACTACATGTTGGAGGGTGTCTACATCCAATGTACAAACAGAGTTGAGGGACGCAGCAGACCTCCAGCAGCTGGGTTTTAATACACAGAGGTGGTAAAGCAAAACGTACAAAAAAAGTCAACAAAGATTTTATTGAGATCCAGACCAAAACTGTCTAGATGAACAGATCTAATACACAAAGACGTCTGGGTATGTTTTTATTGTGTTTCTAGGTAAAAGGTCCCATGATATTTTTTTTTGGAAAAAAAAAAAAAACAGGATCTTAGATCAGCAACCCAAATACTTTGTATTTGCTACCAGAAGGATACACTGCAGAGGAGAGTTCTTGATGTCGTCTCCTGGCATGGTGGTTATGTTGAGGCGCACGGCGCTGGGGAACTGGCTCATCAGCTGGTTCTGAAAGTCCTCTCTGCGTTCGTACTCCTTGCCACGGTGGATAAACACCTTGTTCTGAAGCCATAGGAAATGTACTGGTGTTACTAATGATAATGATTAAGCCCTTATTTCTCCTGTGATCAACACAGGGACATTCTCTTTTTCCTGATTTTGACTTTGTTCAATAGGACACTGCATTTCTCAAAGTGGGCCTATGCCTGGTCTCCTTTTACTGCCCTGCCCCTATAAAAACTGAGTCACTGACTTTATCATATTCCTTACCACAGCAAATAAACGCATATAATGAATATACTGTAGGAGCTTTAAACAGTGGAATATTTTATTTCTGCAGTTTGCTGAAATCCACAGATCCCTGTTCCCAGAAGGTACTTTATGTCCACTGTTGCAATTTTAAACAGCTTAGCTTCAGTGCTGATAATGGAGAGAAAACGTTATTATGACCCCTATGTACAGTACAAGGAAGGGAGTCATTGATACCTTTGTGAATCGGTGTGCTTCTACTACGAAAAGTGAGAACTTTCTTTTTGTAATATTGTTTTTATTCCCACCAAACAGTGATAAACACAAACCCTGAGGAATGGAGGGTAGCCCTGTCCATAGTAGCCCACTGCAAAGTAGTCCGGCTTAGGCCTCAAGATCTTCATAATGTTTTCATAGAACTTGGCTTGTTTCTCCTATAGAGAGAGAGAGAGAGAGCATGTAATGTAAACTTACAGATTTTGATACACTCTGACCAGACAAAAATGCAACATCTACTTGGAGAAAATAGTGTCAGCGCTGTAGAAGCAGCGAGATATGTGAGTGCATGTCACAGCCTCAGCGACAAACAGCACAACAACACATAACATACACGTATGTAGCTCATCTACTCAGTTTACTCTGCCTTCTCATTTAGTCCTCTACTTCCTGTTGTTTTTTTGTCTTTGTTTTCTTTCATACACACTTAGGATTGTATATTAATATACTGTTGTTGTTTTCTTGTTTTTCTTTTTGTTTTCAAATTTATATATTTTAGTTTACCTAAATTAATTGTATGTGTGTATGTATTTTTTTCTCATCTTATTATCCTTGATGCTTTGGCAATATTGTTTTTCTGACATTCATGCCAATAAAGCAATTGAATTCAATTGAGAGAGAGAGAGAGAGAGAGAGAGAGAGAGAGAGAGAGAGAGAGAGAGAGAGAGAGAGAGAATGTGTTCAGGGGAGAGTTTCAGAGATATGTCCCACCATGTGCAGCCGTTGCAGTTTTATCAGCCTGTTCCAATGACAACGCTACCCTCAGCAGAATGCTGGGACTTTGATGGTGATAGATGTAGAAAAACTAAAGTGCACGGCAACCAAGGGCAATATCTGTCATTTATATAACCACATACATTTGGCATTAGCTAAGAGAGGCCACTGCTGCAGTCATATAAAGAAAGAAAAAGAGTTTTCCATTGCTTGAAGAAGTGTATTTCTCTGTAGGGGGGGGGGGGGGGATGCAGGGGAGGTAGAGAAGAAGGTGGTGCTGGATTTGGGCATGGAGGGAATCACTTCTGCTGTGGCGTCAAAGCAAGCCATGTGAAAAACAGAAGAGTGGTTAAGAAGACAAAGTAAAAAGGCTTCGGAGGGGGTTGATATCGCTGATGATTGGCATTGAGGAATCACACTTTTGGGGTCATATGGTAATTGTGGAAGCTCAAACCAGAGTTCTTCAGAAAAAGATTAATTTAAAAGGAGGACTTCAAGTGTCAAGTACGTATTCATTTTTAAACATGGATGAATGGTTGTGATGAATGGTTGGTAATATGTAAGAGTGCGGATGACTAATTTAGTCTGGAAACTGCTGATTTAGAACAATATTTTCGGAGTTAAGTAATCTGTGCTTAATGTATAACTTACACACTGGCTGCCGGTCAATTTGCATAGATTTAGTTTTATGGTATAAAGGCCACAGACAACTATTTGACCAATGTACATATTATTTATTTCCATTACTCACATATTTAATTTAACAAGGGCCAGTTACACAACAAGTGCACTGGAAGTGAGCTACTGTATGTTACTGCTGCTATCAAAGAACTTGAATAAATTGCCTGAAGTCTCTCCCTCTCCTTCAAACACTGTCTTACACCTAAGAACATCTCTAACATCTATAAAGGGAATTTAGGGCAGAATGCTGAGAGAAATACAGATGACATACAGAAAAAAATGGGAGATCATGATTACTGTGCAGAAGATAAAACATGAAGGCTTGAGATAGTCATGTATTACCAGTCTCTTGCTGAGTAACTCGTAATCAAAGATCTCGTTTTCGTACTGTTCAGCTAGCTCCTTACACAGAGTGATGGCCTCTTCCCACATCTAAACACACACACACACACACACACACACACACACACACACACACACACACACACACACACACACACACACACACGGAAAAGAAAGAAGTGTCCTTCATTACACCATCTGCTAATAAATCGGCGGCAGCAGCTGTCGTGGTGGGAAATCATCTCGAGAAAATCTGTTTTCAGGTCTCTGGAGAGTGGAGGAAAATGTCTCTTTCACGGCTTCAGAAAACATAAAGCACTCATAGAGAATACAAAGTGAATGTGACACCAACATAAAGCACAGAGACTATGACCGCATGAGTGCAACACTGTTTCATGCTGAAAAGATACTGAATGTTTGATAAAGGAAAGGAACATTTTCCAAAATAAAAGTCTGTGCATTGAATTCTGATTTGATGGGCCTTTGCTTACACCCCCCCCCCCAAAAAAAACAAATGTGTATGCTGAGTATTGTGATTTCTTTTTCGTTTTGTAAAAAAAAAAACAGAAAGTTATGGTAATTTCCAACTGTCCTGCTAAAAACATTCTCCAGAGTGAAAAACCTTACTTGAATTGATCTTGGAGCATTGATTAACATTTTTCAAATCCTCACATTACTCTATGAAGGCGGAGTTAAGAAAGTGAAGTGTGCTGACCTTGCCCTTGTCAAAGTAGTCGATGATGGTGTCGTACAGAGTTTCTTTGAGCTGCCGCTGGGTTTGGGAGCCGTGGGACTCAAACTGGGGATTGCACGTCTCATCTAACCACTGGAATGACAGGAGGGAAGATAAAAACATGGAGGACAGGGCAGAGACAAAAGGTAAGACACAGGATGTATCATTTTTTTAATCCTTAAACTATAAAAAACTTTGTTTTTAACGGTCTCATTTATCATGATGTTGAAATTAGCGGGGAGAACAACTTAAAGATCAGAGGTTCTTTGTTGTAATAAGTCAATATTAGTCACAAGCAGCGTGTGCACAAAAACAAGCAGTACAATGCTCATTTGTTATAAAAAATGAGACAATAACTAATCTTCCATAATATGAATTAAACAGAAATTCACTTAGAAGCACAATGATCTCCACCACTAACTTATAGTATTGGAACTGTTCTATCTGCTTGGGAAAGTGGGGAAAAAGCATGCTGTCCAATACAGTCTGCTCTCTCCAATAATGTGAAGCGGGCATGACAGGACTGACACTGGAGATGAATGGAGATTATAAAAAATGTTATAGAGTTCAACTGCTTTGATGTAATGCTACTAGACGGAGAAAGGAGAAGCGATGCCCCTGTTCCTCTGTCCCTCTCTGTGAGCCTCTAAGTGTGCCATAAAAGAGATGAAGGGACAAAAGAGGTCATACACACTCAGACAAATGTGTGTGCTGATACTCACACAGAAACCTGCACACACACACACAGCCACAGTGGCCGATGACATGCCATAAACTAACTTAATCATTCGAAGGCCAGCAACGTAGCAACTATTTATCAGCTAATAAAAAACTGTCTCATTCGTGGCAGACAGTCAAGTGATTAGACAAAGCAAGGCACTGGTTCCAGCATTCCAGCAATGACAAAATATCTCCCTATGTGTGTGTGTGTGTGTGTCCTACCTTGAGCAGGCGAGAGTGGAGGAGCAGTGTGTATGCTGCCTCAGTGTAGTTTTCACCCTCCAGATGAAGGTCCCTTAACTTGTAAAGGTACCTGAGCACACACGTGTACAAACACACACAGTCACAGATGTCATTTTATACGCAACTTATACATCACTCCACTAGATGCCACTGTTGGGCAACTTTAAGCAAATTAAGCATTAATCACTAGTGTGTCACTGCCAATCTGTCTCACGCTCACACAGACACACCAACACCTATACATACCCTGAAATATGTACACAGGGTCATTCAAAAGGACACGCATACAAACTCACAAAAGGACATTTTAGCGGTCTGACAGATGTTTTGTAGCCCACACATGTTGTATATGCCCGGCAAGGAGGACAACTGGAACATTGGGATGCTAGTGAACGTCTTTAGTTTATATCCTTTTCTGTATCTCCGTCTGGAGAAAACATTTTGCCACATGGCCAGAGGCTGGACTTTCTTGCTAAGGCAATGATGATGACAAAGCAAGAAAGCAGTAGCTTCTACAGTAGATTTAGTTTTTAAATTAACTATCCTCTGTATGCTTCATCAGGTAAACTGTTTATTGTGTCTGGCAAAATATCGAAGGGTCTTACTTTCTTTAACCTCATCATGTCCTTTTTCCTCTAATTTTTAACCAACTCAAAGAGAGTCACATAATGTCCTGCCTGTTCTATTGGTTAAGTCAATCTGCACCTTTTGACTAACCCTTCACTGTTGTCTATTTGTCACTTTTGCTCTTCATCCTTCCTGTTCTTCCTCACCTTCTCTGACTCCACCTTTCCCTCTCTTCCATCCTCCATCTCTCAGCATCTTTTCACAAGGTGTGCTTACATTGTTCATCAGACACATTGCTGAAGTATTTGTCCATAACTGTAAAAAAAAAAAATCTTTTTACCCCCTTTAAGCATCACATAAGCTATTACCTAATGTCACACTACATCCACATTCTAAGAAGGTTTTGAGTACAGTATGTAGTGTGTTCACATTATAAAAAGTGACAAAATGACTGGAAGTACATTCAAAAAAGTCAGTATACATACTAACACAACTCTTAATTCTTGTGTGTGCTACACTCTAATACACAGAGGCAATGTAGGTGGTACTCAGGGCTGTACAAAAATAAAATTAGTATATTCTAGTAAGACAGCTCCACAAAAATCTCACAAAACTAAAAAAATGTAAATATTAAATGTTTGATAAACAACTTTGTAAAATGACTTGATGATGGATGTCTGATGAAGTTCCTGATAGTGCAAAACAGTAAAGAAAGTTGAATTCTTGTAGACTAACTGCAAAAACAGTATACTATCGAGATTAGTATTTAGTACATACCCTTATACACCATATAATTAATGCAGTACAGGAAATATTCAACAGTCATGTTAGCATTAACTGTTAAGTATCATTTTCAACATAAATACTGTAAGCAATTAAGCTGCAAATGTAATTGTCCATAATTCACATGCTGGGCCATTACATAATTGGTTTGAGGTTTTGTTATCCATGTGTGGCCTGTAGTAATACAGCTAGTACTGTGTAAGATAACATTCTGGCTTATTATATAACACATGCTTTAATACGTATTTTCAATAAACTATGTTTGTTTGTTTGCTAACGTTAACTGGCAAGCCGGCCAAATGCTAACAGTATTCTCCACAGGATAGACGGAGGCAGCTGATCAACCACAGAGTTGAGCTCCCATTCACACATACAGTTAACTAATTATGTCCATAAGCCATCGGCAGAAATGCACCGCGGGACCTGACGGGATCTGTCATCTGCCATCTCTCTCTCTCTCTCTCCTGCCATCATTCTGTCTTTCTCTGTCTCTTCACCTCTCCCTCCCTCGCACCAATCATGTCTCTCTTTCTCTCTGCTGGCCCTCCAGTCAGACCAAGAGCTGATCCTGTGGATTCTGACATTAATTCAGCAGGACTCATATAATCCCTTGTCAGATTATGGAGCTGCACGCACGCACACACGCACGCACGCACACACACACACACACACACACACACACACACACACACACACACACACACACACACACACACACACACACACACACACACACACACACACACACAAATGTACTACTTAAATGTTTTTGATGTCAAATTCCGCACATAAATACCTGATATACATCCCTTCACGATTGATGTCCTTGTAAAAGTTCTGCGAAATCAAAAGGAGAAGTCGGGTTAGTGTCAGTCAACGTGCATGTGTGTAAGAGAGAGGTAGAGATTTAAAATCATTCGGAAAGAAGGTGGAAGAGTGTTTGTCTAAAGGGCTGTATGTGTTTTCTTCTGATTGCCTATGTGTGGATGTGTGGGTGTGTGTGCATGCACAGCAGCACAAACTCCCAGTTTAATGAAGTTTAATGACATCTACAGAGAACAGAGGAGGGGAATGAACTGATGTAACCCCACCTCCCATCACCAGCCACGTGCGCTCACACACACACACACACACACACACACACGCTCAATTACTGTGAAATTCACTGTAAAGCCAAAGCACACTGTATGCATATTTATATTTACTTGCTTTATTTTATGCAAAGGTCAGGTACATGTTTGCATCAATGCATTTTAACTTCTGTAGCCAATTCCCTGCTGGAGGCTGTCCATCTACATGAAGGTCAGCTGTTTTGACTTTCAACAGTCGCCTTTGACACATCTTTTGAACATAGAACACAATCCACAACATCACCTTCTATTTATCTTTCATGACCTACAACACACCAGGTGGCATCTTTTTCAAAAATATGTCTACAATCTTATATGGAGAAAGTGATTTCTGCAATACCAACAAGCTTTTGTCTGCAGCTGACAGTGTCCCTGGAAAGACAAAGTTATTCCGGAAAGCCTTTAGCTTGAGGTTAGCAGAGGTTATTTTAGCATGAGCAGTGTGTGTTTGTGAATGTGTACAAGTGTATTTCTTTGAAAGTGCATATAAATGAGCAAGCATAGTAAATACCTATGTGATTGAGTGTGTATGTGTGTACTTCCTAATTGAAGTTAGCCGGAGGGGGTACATGGTTAGAAGAGTGCACTAGTGCCTGCTCGCCTGAAGAAGGTTTTTTTTAGCTGGCAAAACAAATGAAAGAGAATAGCTAATGGGCAGCTGCCACGGGCTACAAGATAAACAGCTCTGTAATGTTCTAAAAGCTTCAACTCCTTATGGGAAAATAACACATTTTAAGATACAGACACAACCATTGATCATTAACCAATCCCCATTAGCATCTCAGAAATGTCTTCAACAATTAAACTCTAGGAAAAAATCCAAAGAAAAAATGCCAATATCAAAGAAGGAAAACTGATTATAGGAGGAATATAATAATTTAACTTGCAGTGGATACAATCATATTGTAGGTAGATGGGATACGTTACTAAACTTGAGTATACTTTGGGGTAGAATCTGATTATGAGATCACATGAGTGAAAGGATGTGGAGCAGACAAGAGCTGATGCAACCCTCTGCAAACAAAGTCGGAGACCAGACACAGAGATGAATCTTTTCCTTTAGATCCATCAGGACACAAATCAAATGTGGAAAAGGGCTACAAAGACCTTGGTATGAAAGACAAGACATAAAATCTGTGTTGCATAATGAACTCCTCAATCAGTGTGGCTCTTTTGGTATGGATGAGATTATCGACGCCTGCGTGGAACAACCTCACTTACTAGTCTCTTCTTATATGAGTCTTTCAATTAATAATGAGTTTATTGATGTGTGTGTTGTAGGATAAAATGTCCTGTAGCCTGTGATGGCCTCGCTGTCTCCTCCTGTCTGACATGTGTAAGATATGACGTGTTCAAATTTACTGGAGCAAAAGTGCTCCTGATAAACACTTGATAAACATTTGGAACAGAATGCACTTGCATGAAATATCTTAAAGTAACAGACAATATTTAGGCCATGAGAGAAGAAGAGAATGAGAGCAATCCCAAGGCTAGCGCGCAACTTCACTATCTTCTCGGAGACAGAAAGTCTGAGGGTGATCTAACCGATTGGCAACCCAGACGCAAGGACGGAAGGAGGAACCCAAAGACGAATAAAAGAATAGAGAAATGCAAAGTCTGGGGTCAGACCTGGAGAGACTTGTTGGTGGTAGGGTGACACATAAGGAATTTGTAAAGCTGATCAAGCCTGCAGCACTTTTAAGGCATAATGTATTTCAAAGAAGCTTGGACTTACCAGAAGGTTGACGGTACAGCTCATGCGGTTGTTGCGGCTGTCATCGCTCATCACCGTGCGGTAGTCAAGGAGACGAATGAGGAGTCCCTTTACCAAGGCAACAAAGTGCTGCACCTGTGGCCTCAGCGTGGGTTTCTCTGCAGCACAATCCAGCAGACTGGCAGACAAGCATTCACAAGTGATATTCAGTGTTTGCGTTTCTGTTAAACCAGTGAAATGAGTCCGAAGTTTACTTGTTGAGGGTTAGAGGCAAGTCCACACTCTAAGGTCATTTTTTGGGACAATCGCAAAGCCAGGCCAGTCAAAATTTGAACCATTTTTGTATCATTATTATGTGCTTGTTTATCTACAGTAGGAGTACAACTTGTCAGGCATTAAAGGTTGCTGTAAATGTGGTACATATATTCCAATACTCAGGCCTACATGGTCTCCAGTAGTTCCATGTATCGCTCATCTCCTCCTCCACCCTCTACCTCATGGTCCAACTTCAAAATGATCTCATTCTCAAACTACAGAAGAAAAGAGAGAGAGAAAGAGAGAGCGGAAGCAAAGGGTGAGACAAAAGGGAGAGTGGAAAACAAATGAGGGACAAAGAGGGACAGAAAATAAATCAATTATGCAAGCATAATTAAGGTGTCTCTTTTACTTTCATGCATCGTCACAGAAAATCAATGGATCAATGTGCGTGTGCCAGGGTTTCCGTCTGTATTTTGTGTGTGCAAAAGTGAATTTGGCTTTTATATCTTTATATATCTCTGCAAACATACAGTTCTCTTAGTTCTTCATTTGTGCACATAAGAAAATAAAACAAAAAAGAAGAGCTATACGATAACATAAGAAAATGCTCAGGTGGGATGAAAGAAACGTTTTTTTTCTTGACAAGATACAGTATGTCTTACAATACCAATATGGTTTACAACTTTGTTGGACACATAAGAGATGTGTTTGTTTCCACTGATGATCAATTTTTCTCCTAAAACCTGAACACACACATATAAGCATGAACACATTTCAGTTGAATGTATGTGTGTATTGCTACCTTTTGGAAGTTTCCAGAGTGTGCATATTCACAGGTGATCATGTCAAAGAAGATGGGGATGGTGGCCCTTCGCAGCTCTTCTTCTGGGATCAAAGTCATCTCCAGGATGGGACCCACCATGCCAGGGATGAAACAAATCTTATGACTGCCTAAACACACACACATGCGCACACACACACACACACACACACAAACGTAATGAAAAAGGGCGAGTGAAACCATATCTGGCCTATCTTCCCTTGCTCACCACCTGTTTCAACATTTGCCCAGAGGAAGGCTCCGCAGGTCTCTGTCCACCAACAGTGTTTCCTTCTGCATTAAAGATTTGAACTCTTCTTCCTATCTCCAAAATATAATCTTGCATTTCTGACATGCAGCTTTCTCTGACTTATCTTCATCTTCTGATTTATAGAGTAATATGTTACATTGATGCCTGTCTATGTGAAATATGTAAGTATATATAGTATATATGTCTATTCCTTACCTAGTTTGTACCAGATGTCGCGTATAGCAAAGCCAATGAGTCTTCTCATATCTCCATATCTGAAATTACGAGAGAGAGAAAAAAAATACACATAAACAGAGACAGAAAAAAAAGACAGAAAGAGAAATCAGCCCATTAGTTTAGAAGCAATGCCTTGATCAATACTGTTATTTTCACTTTCAGAAATTGAACAGTCCAGGGGGAAAGATAATGTTGCACTAATCTGCCCCAAAATGAACTTGTCGATCTACAGGCATCACATGGTTTTAATAGGCAGTGGAAGTGTAAACGGTAAATGCAGACTCCAAAATAGATCACAAATCACTGAGTGTTTCATTAGAGCAGGGAGAGTACGTGTAGTAAATAAGGAAAGTATATGGTCCTTCTCTCACTTGGCCAGAATCTTGTTCCTCTTGGTTGGCGAGAAATGCTGAAGCTGCAGAGACTCCTGGGTAATAAACGCCACCGCCAAGTGGAAGTAGTTATTCCACAACTAGATGGGGAGGAAGAGCGAGAAAATAGAGATCTTTGTTAAAAGCAGTACAGGCAACAACAAACACAATTAGATGTCAATATGAGTCAAAGCCTGTAAACACACACACACACACACACACACACACACACACACACACACACACACACACACACACACACACACACACACACACACACACACACACACACACACACACACACACACACTAACCTGCACTTCAAAGTCATCATTATTCAGGAACTTGTGGTTCATTGTGTCTGCATAGGTATTGATGGCTCTCAGGAACACTCTAATGGACACACATACACATTGATTGTACACACATACAAAACTGTACGTACACAAACAAAATATACCAATAGAGAATTGTGAAAATCAATGCAACTAAAGCAACGTCGTCATGCAGTAGTTTGATTGTTGATGAAGGATTAATAAATAAAAAAACAACCTTAAAAGGAAAAAAGTCATGTCTAAGAATAAACAGAAAATAATCCATCAGTGATCACAAATGCAACTTGTTTGCTGCATCTTTGACAGCAGCTGAAGCCGACTGCTATTTCAGACAAGACTGTAATATTGCAGATTCAAAACCTTTGTCACAATGATAGATCATGATAGCAACTTCACACAATGTGCAGGTGTATCAGTGAGTTGTGACTTCATGCATTTCTAAAGTTAAATAGCAAACCTGCTCCCAGTCTTTTTGTCTCCACACTATTTATCTATCAATCATCATTATTCACAGCCAACTAACATTCCCTCTCCCTTCCCTTTTCTTTTCAGTGGGACTTTCTCTCTTTACCTGCACATCTCTTCCCTAACCCCGACTGCAGACTCCTCATCAACCTGTCTTCTCCTCTACCCCACTCTTACCTTTACCTATTTGCCTTTCTCTCCCTCTGACAGCTGCAGCCTCCCCTCTAGCTTACATCACAAATAAATATATATATATATATATATATATATATATATATATATATATATATATATATATATATATAAACCCCAGCAGCTCTCACAAACATATTTGCCACATCAGCCTTTTTCATCATCATCACAGCTCTGATCCTCTAACTTATCCCTGTGTGGGTTTGTGTGGATGTCAACAATCTTTAATAATCACATACACCAAGCCTCAATGTCCCAATAGCAGGTCGTACTGGGGCAGTTGTGGCCTATTCAGTTACAGAGGCAGACCTGGGACAAGTAGTTGGATGCTTGTAGTACCTGTTCTGTACCATGATCATGGCCATCCAGTCAGAGGGATACACATGTTTCCCAATTAGGTCTTTGAAAAGTAGGAAGGACTCCATCAAGAAGTCCTGCAGTAAAAGGGACAAGAGGAGTATGTGTGTATATGATATATCTTCATTCAATACAGCTTGAAAGTTTTCTTTTTTTTAAATGTTTCATCAATGTGGATTTAACAGACATATGCATGTGTGTCTGTACTTACCACTAGATCAGAGGTTCCAGCGAAGGTTTCTATGTATGTATTATAGTGACGATCATCCATCTGGCTGAGGATAGCTGTCATGCAGGCTACCACTCTGGACTACAAAGGTAAAGTGTGAGCGTGGAAGAGAGAGAGAGAGAGAGAGAGAGAGAGAGAGAGAGAGAGAGACCATTACTATTTGGGCACAGTGCAGCTGCTCTTACACTGAGTGCTACACATCTAAAGCTAAAGTCGTTTAAATCTCTTAAAGTAATTTGTCGCTGCACCAAACTAAAGTGAATTTCAAAGAAAACCTCTCTAAAGTCCAAACAGCTTCAACATAATCACATACTACCTACATGGCCTGAAGCAAAAGGGCAGCGCTCTGACCAAGACGCTGTGATGTTATGTTTAAAGATGCTGTATGAACTAGTCGTTACCACAATGTTATTCACAAATTACCATAATTACTATAAACAAACATAACCATTGCCAGGGGGACTGGCAGACACTTTTTAAATTATATTCAATGATTTAAATTGTGCCCATTTGTGACTAGGTTAGATTTGAAAAATATATTCTAAATTGCTATATAACACAATTTAAAACAGAAATTAAAGCTTTCAGAGTTCCATCGTAACAACAAATGGTGAAAAGTGCAAAGGTCTGAAGGAAAAAATCACCTTTCACATATGTTATTTGATTTACTCTTTGTAAAGAAAAACAGAAGACAACTTGACGAGACAATACCAGCGACATCAAGGAGAGCGGTCATTTTGACAAACACTCAGGTCCCGTCCACAGAATGTGAAATGCAAGATGTGGTCGACAAAAAGGGGCTTTACACGGTTTACACAGTGCAATATTATGGCATGGTAAAAACATTAGATAAAAAAATATAAAATCACATCAAAACAAATCACATAAGGCTCCTGATTTAAAAGAAAAAAAATCTACTCTCATTTTGGTGGCAAATGTACATTCTGAGTGTTGGTGTTTTTAATGAGGTATTAACTCCTCAGTAGATGCACTTAACTCCGAATATGGCCCAAGGTGTGTACACAAAACCACACAGAGGCTGGTAATAGGGAGAATTGCATATAGAAGATGAAAGTGAGGAGGCAGATGGAGCAATCATCACTGTATAATAAGACAGACATGAAAGATGAGGATAAGCAAAAAAAAAAGGTTTTAAACAACTTTCAAGTTTTAACTGTGTGAAACTACTTAAGCTGAGAAAAAAAATCCTTGAGCTGGATTAAAGCAAAAGATTCATGGAAAATTTAGAGCAAACCTTTACACAACCAGAGGCTGAGATGGGGGGGGGGGGGGGGGGGCAGGCGAGAGAGGAGAAGAAAACAGAGATGAAATGGTCAAAAACTCAACTGCACTGACCAAAAGAGAACATACATAACCTTTGGCATGAATGTAAAAAGAGTTTGCATATATTACAGACATATAATGCTATTTCTGAGTGCTAAATTGGTTTATCAAGCTTAATTCACCATTCACCATCAGCCCCTTCCACTTCCCTTTTCTCCATCTACTGTATGTGCTCCATAGGAACATTGCTGCCATTTGTATTTTCTGTCCAGCCAATACAATTACCTATTGACAGCCTAAAATGAAACACGGTAACGCTTTAAATTGAAAATGTTTCTGGAAAATAGAGAAAATGAAAAGAACATTTCAAATGACAAATGATGTGCAAAACATAAAGTGGCCCTGCTTCTTTTCTTTTTCATTTTTTGCACTTTCTCTTTTCCATCTGCCATCTTTATTTTTTCATCTTGATCTGTCAGTAAACATGCAGGCACGACCCTCACACCAATGAGAGCCGAGAGGGTGAGCCTGAAATGGAGCCATGGACACCAGGAGGAGGAGAGTTGCCTTGCTTAAAGTCACTGTTAATTAGTTTGGCTTCTACATTATCATGTTTTCTGATCCTTCCCTCTGCTGTGCGTTAATTGCTGGAATGAAGTTTGCAAAACCTTTTTTTTCCAGAAACATGGCAGATGTGCAGGTATTTCAGCTTTATCTTAGAAAAGCAGAGTTTGGGTGAAATTATCCTCACAGAATTGTTGGCACAATAGGGAAACAGGAGACAGAGATGAGGGATGATGCACGGCTAATTGAAGATGAAAGATGAATGGCATCTAATGCGGTGACAGCTTTCATCTAATCAAAATGTGTGTGTGTTTGCCTGAAACTAATAAGAAAACATACTGTACTTTTCATTCACATATGAAAACAAAAAACAATGTCAGCACGTATAGCTTTAGAGAAAAAATAAAAAGGCAGACAGTACATTGGACATAAAGCTGTCTCTGATGTCTAACTGGGGAAGAGAACTGTATTTTCTCAGATGTGTGTGTGGCTAGTCACTAAAATAAACTGTAGTCATTAAAAGTAAAACTCAACATGGAGAAATGCTGTCATTGACAGCATTCCTAACATGAAAACAAGCGTTTAAATTACGCAATTATACTACAGTAAATGGACAGAAAACACAGAGAGGAGCAGGTAGAAAAGAAAAGTGCTCCTGCTCTCTCTTTCTTCTTTGCCCTTTTTAGTGTGTAATGGTTGATCAGTAACAGGATTAAAACACACACACACACACACACACACACACACACACACACACACACACACACACACACCAAAACTACTCTACAGTTCAGTACTTTCTGGTTTCATGTTCACTCTGATTGTGTGTGTGTGTGTGTGTGTGTGTGTGTGTGCCTGTTTATGTAGGTCACGTGTTGTATTGCCCTACTTCTATGTAATTGGTCTTCTCTGAGGACTTATGCTCTCAATCTCCTTTAACGCAATCTATAAACACAAATGTTCAAAGGGCCAAATATCTGACCATCGACACATGAATGTGTTTAATCAACACACTGCAGTACATGACATGCAAGGACATATGGGAGGCATATGAGCCTGATATCTAATATCTGATAACTACAGTGTGTGTTGCACAGAGAGAGAGAGAGAGAGAGAGAGAGAGAGAGAGAGAGAGAGAGAGAGAAGAGAGAGAGAGGGCTCAGAGCTTGTTGAGGCGAAGGCCTTACGCAACAGTGAAGAGATTACTGACAAAACAGGACACAGATGCTGGCGAGGTCTGGGATTTCTCTCCCTTTCTCCACCTCCTCCTCCTCCTCCTTCACTTTGCATCATTTATCTATCCATCTTCTCACTCTTGACACTCTCATTAATAATGTATTGGAAACTGTAATTTCAGAGTTGCATCAAAATGGCAGTTACCTGAAAATACAGACATACTAGAAATCAATCTAAACCAAACCTAGCTCAGAACCCCTAGAAGCTGCAATGTTCATTACACTCCACACTGGGGTTTAATCTTGGGAATACACATCCAAACTATTTCCCAAGAAATTTAATAATGAGGACAAACTAGTTACGTTCTAGACATAAACCAAATAGGCTGATATGTATACGGAAGTCATTTATGTAAGTCCTTGGATGCAATTCTCGGGGATGCAAAAGTCAGCAGCACAACGGTAACTTCCTTTTGGCCCACCAAACTCATCCATTGTAGGCTCTACCATCTAAATATAACACAATGTCTGCCACCAGCTTTGCGTAAAAATACTTCAAAAGATTGAACAATGAAAATGCATAGTTTCTGCTCATTGAATCATCACAGAATATGGAATCTGTCTCAGCTTAATAGAATGCCTTTGAAAATGAAAATTATTACCTGCTTTACCAAATTTCAATTGTTTACACAATACAAAAATGACAAATATAACTGTCCCAGCACAGCCATGAACATGGTGATAACACCATTGAAATGTTTGTGACAACATACTGTAACGGTATCACAAATAGAGGAGAGCCATAAACAATCTATCTGAAGTTTGCTAACTTCTGGTGCCGTCATTTCTAATTCTATTTCAAAATTACATAGACTCACTTTATGTAACCAAGTTTAAATTCTCTGTTTAAAGTGCATTATCCCCAAAGGATGCCCGGTGGGATAAACAGCTACATGTGGTTGATGCAATTAAATATAATTAACACATCATTCATTTTAAATTAAGACAGCATTAAAGCATTAGCTTTGACGACCCTAATTTAAATATGTAAAGTGGTAGTGTTTCATCTGTTAGAGGAACGCAAAGAATTGTTTGTCAGTCACAACTGTCACTCAATAGTGTGGAACAGTGGAGCGAGTACTCCACCAGGTACACATGGACACTTTTCGTGTTCCTTCTCACGTATTTAATTGCCAATATCTAAGACATTTAGCCTATTTTGAGGACTAGTAGCTTGACATATAGGAAGTCAGTCGCGCAGCAAAACAGACTAGAAACATAAATACATGAACAAATGAGCTTCAATTGTAGAGTTTAAAAATGTTAAAACAATGCTAATCTTTGATATAAATGTGCTTTTATGTTCTTATGTATTCATAATATACGTTGCAGCTGAGTTTAGGCAGGACAATTGTATCAGCTTTCTAAGTTAATTAAATCATGTCTGTCTGCTCTCTGGGCAAGAAGAAACCCTTTGTGTATTTGTCTTGGAGCCGACCGCTGCTGGCGTGCCGACTAGATTAGAACAAAGAATGTTTATTCCTGTAGCTTAAAAATAATTCACATCCTGTTGAAAAGATCTTCATCTGAGAGTAACCTCAAACACACCAATTTAGAAGTACGCTCTCCTCATTTGGGCGACGAAGAAAACCAATGGGATGCGCCCAGGGGCATGGACATGCCACCGCGGCAACGAAGGACCAATGGAAAATGGTCCTAAGCCACGTGGGGAAAAGGAAACGCCCACATCTCCAAGAGAATGTAGTGAGCAGGGTAGGGAAGGAAAGGCACTGAAAAATGAAGATCCGTTAGGAGAGACAGCTTTTCAGCCCCAACTTGTTTTTGTCATGCCATTTTGTCATTAAGGGCCCTATTTTGACGATCTGAAACGCAAGTATCAAAAGTGAAACGCAAGCTTTGTGGGCGGATCTCGGGCGCTGTTACTATTATACCGGCGGGATAAATGAGTCTTGCGCCGGACGCAAATCTAAAATGGGTTGGTCTGAAGTAGCTAGGTGTGGTTTGGGTGTAACGTGCAATAAACCAGTCAGAGCGTCATCTCACATTCCCTTTAAGAGCAGGCGTGGTTGTTCCATGGCGGATTGCTATTATGACGGCACATTTGCCTGGCGCCCGGGTTCACAGCCGAGGAGACCGACGTTCTCGTCAGGGCTGGAGCGGGAGCTGTCCGGGATACGGCAAAGTATAAATGCCCGTCTTGACCGGGTGGCGATGTTGCTGCGGCCTCTCCGGCGCATCTCCTCATGTCTGGAGAGGATTGCTGCAGCCATGGAGCGTGGACCTCCAAACGCACCACCTGCTCCTGTTGTGCCACTTCCTCCTACCCCCCCCCACTCCATCTCCGTCCACCCGCTCCACCAGGAGCACATTGCCACTCCCAGACCCTCAAATGTCAAATCCCGCCGTAGTTCAACACGTCTCCTTAAGTCCTCTAATATTTCCTCATTTATGTCATCAACACATCCATGATTCATGGAAATGTGTAAAACACAACAAGCCACAAAGAATGCTGCGACTTTTTGAGGACTGTACTGTAAAATGCCTCCTGACCTATTCAAACACATGGAGCGCATTTTCAGTAATATTTTTCCTTGTAAATATGTATGGTTTGCAAATATGGGAACTGCTGCGTCCGTGTAGATGAGAGAAGCAAAGTGTTTGCTTTGTGCACACGCTACATTATGGCCAAGAATGCGCCCCTAAAATAGCATCTGAATAACGCGCCACTGACCTTAGACTAGCGCCACTGACTTTAGACTAGGTTTTTCCTGGTCAGTGGTGGAATTGCTTTCTGAAACTGCAAAATAGCACTAGGGAACATTTGCGCCTGAACACGCCTCCTCTTTTCTCTGAACCGCCCCCGGGAGTGCAAATTCATTCCCTAATGTACCGACGTGCGTCTGTGGAGGAGAAAGTCGGCTGGGCGTCGGGTGCAAAATAGGAATGATACATGCGTCGGTGTACAAAGTCAACTGCGCTGGGTGCAAGATAGGACCCTAAATCTTTTTGTTAATCTTCATTGGACAAAGCCTCTCTTCTCAAAATCAAAACACGACACAATTTCAAGCAACATTATGTAGCAATTCTACCTTAAAATAATGGATTTAAAATAGGGAGAATGCCATTCCCACTCTGCGCCCTGAACACCTGTTCTTGCACTATGTAACTTTGGCAAGCAGGTTGGATCTCCCAAGAGAACTGGGTAACGCTTTACGGCACACACCATCAGTGATTTTGGTAAAACTGAATAATATTTTATGATGTAAATGTTTTTCTGGTTTGACCTCTGATGTCATCTGGCTGCTTTGCCTCGACTCTCAGTGATGTATGGAGTTTCCTGATGGACAGAAAGCTTTACTTGTTGCGAAAGTAACGCTAACTGCTAATACTGCTAATACTGCCGAGTACTGGCGTGTACCAGAACTGAAGCCCAGCAAGTGGCTAACAGAACCGAGTTCAACAGCCGCGGAAGTCGGCAGGGAAAGCTAAGAAGAGAAAAGGAGAGAGTGACCGAGCAAAAGGCCGCTGGACAAGAGACCTCTTGGATTGGCTTTTATACAAGGCTGCATGACAGACTCTGAGCTGGCCTTCTTGCTGTTGGACTAGTATGTAATATTAGCTGACTTGCTATGTTTTGTGTTGTTGCACTTGCTTGATGTTTGGCTGTGTTTATAATGTACTGTAATCATAACAAATGCATGTGTACAGCTGTCCCTATTTACGACAGCGGTGTAGAAGTGAATTGCTCTCTGAAACTGCAGAAATCACAAAACAAAAATGCTTTAAAGCTCAGGGCGACACGTTAACAACCATCCATTCAAATAATTCAATATCAGGTCCATTGATGCAGCACTTCATTTAGGTCCATATCCTGCCTGTACTATGCTCAACACCCTTTCCTTTTTTCTTCTCCTTTTCCTCTTTCCTCCCGTCATTCTTTTTGTGGTCTCCCCCCCAGGTGGCAAGTCATCACGCTGCTCTCAACTGTGGTCGTGCATCATTTTTTTAAAATAGAACATTTACAAAAAAATGTCTTACTGGAAGCCTGCAGCGTTCCTCACTGTACCCCTTTACAGACACGTTCATCTCTGACACACACACACACACACACACACACACACACACACACACACACACACACACACACACACACACACACACACATTTTTCCAGACACCTAGGGGCTGAGGTGGGAAGTAGAGGGGGGTGGGGGGTGAAAGAGAGAGATGGATTGTGTGGAGGTGTAATTAGTTATTGTGTGTGTCAGGGTGATGTCCATGTGTCTGTCTGAGGCAGAGAAAAAGAAAGGGGTAATATGGGCTGCCTATGTGTGTGCATAGGTGTTTGCATTTCTGTGTGTATGTGAACGAATCCCTGTTCACTGTTCAGAAAACAGATCAACATGTCCTCAGACTCTCATTTCCCAGTCAAGTACAAAGAGACACTATCAGTTGATACAAATAAGGAAGATATATCAAAGAGATAGATAGAGGTCAAGGGGACGGGAAGAGAGGAGAAACATAGTCTCCAGCTCACACACCGTACTCCTCCACCTTGACAATGAAATGCTTCTCTTCTCATCTTCCACTCCAAAATCAAATTACTGAGACCTCGGAGCTTCAGCACCACTGTCTCATGCTTTGTCAACCTTGTATGTATTTGTGCACACGTGTATTATATTTGTGTTCCCCTCAGACCCTGTACAGCTTATGTAATGTGCACACTGCACACACACACACACACACCTTTGCTTGCCTCATAGAGGCCAATTGAAACACAACACAAGGTGAGTCAACCACTTTGCAGTAGAGCATACATCACCAGTTATTTTCAGATGGGGGAGGGGTAAAGAGGGATATTTACAGTACGTGGATGCTGCATCAGGGGACCACTCAGGGAACACAGACACACATAATAAATCATTGTCCATGCACAAACACATTACTCAAA
The DNA here is from genome assembly GCA_023631565.1 of Gymnocephalus cernua. Taxonomy (NCBI): domain Eukaryota; kingdom Metazoa; phylum Chordata; class Actinopteri; order Perciformes; family Percidae; genus Gymnocephalus; species Gymnocephalus cernua. The sequence goes on from CM042435.1 coordinate 23,307,926, forward strand.
ACACAGTTACATAAGCCCTTGCACACAAGGGGAACACAACAGTTTTACTATATTTGTGAACACTAATTCTGCCTCACCTTAAGTGAATTAAAACCTACTCTGATCCCTAGCCTAAAACTCTTAAACTCGCCTGTAAATGAATATTCTCGTCTTTTGTGATGCATGACAGATGAGGAAATTAATTTGCAAGCACACAACTCCTGCCGTGCATGAAAAACAAAGCCCTCAAAATTAAGCATAATTAGAACCTGATGTCGTATGGTGTTTAATCTCACATTCTATTCAATTTATCTCTTGTGTTTTGTCTCGTTTGCCTTCGAGAAAGAAAGCAGCATCATCTGAGCTGGCATGAATAGGAGCAGAGAAATAAAGACAATGAGAGGGTGGCAGGTGGGAAATAAAACAGAGGATGGGGTGAGTGTGCGGGATGAAGATAAAAAGAAGAGGAAAGAATGGTGTGAGAAGGCTAAAGTGGGGCAAAGAACAGGGAGGACGGCGACAAAACAGCTCAAAGGGGAGAAAGAAGTGAAGCTGCCAGGGGGAGAAAGCGACAGACCAAAACAGAAAGAGAGAGTGAGGCGATAGTAGACTGCATTCAAACAGAAAAGCAAAGATATAAATAAAGTGACTGATAGAAGCAAGAGTGTATGTTTGTGTGTGTCCTGGCTCGACCCCTGGGAGCAGACACATCTGTGCTGCTAAAGTTTCTCTGGGTATACCACCATGCCAGGGTAAATGCACGCACACGCACACGCAGACACACACGCACACACACACACACACGCACGCACACACACACACACACACACACACACACACACACACACACACACACAAACCAGGGCATGGCATGGCATGGGATTAGCCACCAGCAAAGTGACAGGAATAGGCAAATAGACAGAGAGGGTGAAAGAGAGAGAAGGTGTAGGAATTAATAACAGAGTGACGGTATTTGAGAAACAGGTAAGAGCTAAGAGAAAGGGTAAGAGTGAGAACATTTTTTGATGTTGAATAAGAGAAAGGCAGAAAGAGGGGGAGAGTGAGAGTGAGAGAGAGAGAGAGAGAGAGAGTGGAGGGAGGATCACTAGGCATCGCAAGCATGCAAGGATCAGTAGCAACAGAATGAAACGGAGAGAGATAGAGAGCGGTAAAGAGTCGGAGGAGAGCGCTACTGAGGACTAAAGGACTATCAGAGATGAGAGAGAGACACCGAGAACAAGCATGCGGACCAAAGGGGAGGAAAAGAAAAGGTAAATGACTGAGAAAGATAGTTGTTAGGAAAGATAATAGTGTGTACAGTAAGTGTGTGTATGTGAAAGCATACAAGAAAGCCTGAAATGTTTTCTTCCTGGTAAAGATGCTCTATTAAGACGCTCTGAGGAATCTCTCCAGTCTCGTACTTTATTTTCAAAGCAGCTCATTCAATATGTATGACACTGGAGAGGATTTGGATGGAGGTACTGGTGATTGTATGAAAGCAAGCCACAGTGAGCCAACTGGACTAATGGACAAAATCCTTAGGTCTAACCTCTGGAACCCAGAAACAAACAAAATAATCCACAGTATCTGGCTTTACAGTATTTGGGCATCTTGTTACAGATTTGGTAGCTTTAACAAAAGTGTGTACATTTCTACTTCAGGAAGGCTGTTTTTGCAACTGTATGTGTGTGTATTTCTGTTTAAAGTAGTGTGATCACAGCATCACAGTGTGGATAAATGTGTGTGTGTGTGTGTGTGTGTGTGTGTGTGTGTGTGTGTGTGTGTGTGTGTGTGTGTGTTTGCGTGGCAGGTGAGTAATCCTATCCATCTGTCACAGTAGGATTCGCTGCATATGATTACGTTTGTGTACAGTATATGTGTGCAGTGCTTATTTTGCGTTTCACCATGCAACATTATTTACAACTCTTGATTTTTACAAGGATTACAAATGCTTCTTTCAATTTACAGTACGTATGTACGTGTGTGTCTGTATCTGTTGCCCAATTTTTCAAAGCCTCTGAACCAATCGTCAGCTAATGTAGCTCTAATATGGGATTATATTGCAATAACCCTTCTCTTATACACTAATGCTGCCCCTGTGCATCTGTGCTTGTGTGCGTGTGTGTGCGTGTGTGTGTGTGTGTGTGTGTGTGTGTGTGTGTGTGTGTGTGTGTGTGTGTGTGTGTGTGTGTGTGTGTGTGTGAGAGAGTGATCAATATGGACATATGTGAGCTGTGCACTATTATATTACCACATCAGTCAGTTAAGAACATACTTTAAAATGACAGCTGGTGCATATGCATGTGTGTGTGCGCTTGTCTTTCGTTGACACAGATAAACACATCAAGTCAAAAACAGAGTAAGGAAATAATCTTCGTCGGTATTCCTATTCAAAGACTTATTTTTACAGATAGATCATTCTTGTATTCACATTAGATATGTTGAAGCGGAAGATCAAAATTCTGTTATGTTTGCTTGAAAAATATATATATATAAAAAAAGCATTGACAAATATTGGCCCTATAGGGATAGAAGCACATTTGTTGATACTCATGTCATGATGCTTGAATATAGGCAGCTTGTTGCGGATACATGGTTATTAGTGATGCATCAGAATATTGCTAAATGCATTTCTCTGTTTTTCATCCTTGGATGAAAGAATGATGCATAGCCAACATATGCTGGCAGGAATTTGATTCATTACTAATCAAATCTCTAAATATTTCAACTGTGCATTACGATTGCGCATTATTGATTTTGATTTTGTTATTACTTTTATGTTTTCGACAGAGAAACACACCAAAACTTGAATTATTTTGCAACATTTCAAAACGTGTAAAATGTGCTTAAAAGTTGTTAACATGTCCAGATTACTGCATATATTGGAAACAACTGCAGCACAGAAAGAGATAATTTGAAGGGGTATAATGCAAATTACAGACTAGGGAAACCTAATCAATATGTCATGACATTATACTGCATTGACTTTAATTACACCCCATTTCTCCTGAGAATGACAGACGATGGGGAGAAAGAGAGATAAAGGTTAAAGGGAGATTGACAGCGAGATAGTGTCAAAACAAAATATATCTACTTTCATATGCATAAATGTGTGTGTGTTTGTGTGTCACTGACACTCTGCTAACCAGACAGACTGTGAACAGGTGATGAGAAGGAGACCAGATGCGGTGAAAGCGAAGAGGACTAGAAAGTCAGAAGGGCAGAAAGATGGATGAGGGAGAGGAAGGGAGGGCAGCGGGGGCCAGAGGATGGAGAGATGAGAGGAGGAGAGATAGATCGGGGGTTAATGATGGAGAGATTGGATGGGACGTGTGGACAGGATGAGTGATATGGCAGAGAAGAGAAAGATGAGATGATAGAAGAGGATAGAGAAAAGAGAGAACAATGAGAGGATGAGGGCAGGTGAAAAGTAGGGATAAAAAGATGAGGTGAAGAGAAGGATAAAAGTGAGAGAGTGATATGCAGTTTGAGCAAAAATGCAAAACAGACTATATTACACTATTAGCCATGCTGATAAGAAGCGTGTGTGTGGTCATGCATCTGCAGCATCTCCTCTAACTAAGCCACTTTGTTTTTCCCTTGTTGGCGTAGAGGATCTAGTTTATCTTTGATTATCAAATATTTGTTGGCAAATATCTCATACATATTAAGTTTTACATCAGTTTCTCTGCTCTGCTGCTCAACCAACACACATTCCTCCAGCCAATAACAAAACAAATGAATTAAGCCGGCAGATGAATTTGTCAATAATACACTCTTTGTCTATATGTCACCCCTTTTCTTGTTACAGGTACCTAACTGGTTGTAAATAAGCCAACACCATAAAACCGAACAGAATTCAATTTTTTTTTTCTCTGAGGGCCCCTCTGACTGGAACAGGATATCACTTTGAATGATGTCCTATTTTTGCCCTCATAAACAAGTAAAAGGGGCTAAAATGGATTCAAACTTATAAGAAAGTTGGATTTGTGGAAAAGGAGCCTCAGACAGGTTCAAACACATCCTCAGATCAGATAATTAATTCATGTGTGGAAGTTATTAGTTAGTTTTTTGTTAGTAATTTATATTCTGATCTCCAATGAGGTACAGCTTTTAACGTCTACTGATGTCCAAGCATGCGAAACTGAAACCCTTTCAAATGACTTCAAATTAATATTATATTATAATATTATTAATATTATAATAGTGTGTGTAGGAAATTAATATCAGTGTTATCATTATCTGAGGGTTCCTCAGAGAAAAGGCTGACAAGTTCAGGCTAGTCTGCCTCACAGGTCTAATGAAGAATTAAGTAATCTCTGGCTAAATTCATGTTCTGCCTTTGTCTAATTCCTGCATTACTGATTAAAACATGCACACACACACTTACACACAAACAACATGTACTCAGAAGAGTGTGTCCAGGGGACTGACAGTGTTGGCTCGCATCTTATAGCCTCGAGGGTTTCTAGACACGAATCCTGATCCTCATTCTTGTTCAGAACAAAGTTAAATTCTCATAGGCATAATAAAGATGGTGGGCCAGATTGGAGAGTAAAGCTATCATGAACACATAGTACACAGTGTGCGGTAGAGAAGTGGCTCCCAGTGTGGGTGCCCTGAGGACAGGCCGAGGGTGCTGCAAGATTTATCATATCATTTTTAATTTATGGTGCGTTTTTAATAAAGCTTCACAAGTTTCAAAACGGCTAATGACTTGATAACTCAGGGTTGTCATAGTAACACAACACTCAAGAGCTTAACAGAAAAAATAGTGACCGTCGGAGCAAGCAATGGGATTTGACACAGTCTGAAACCACCGACAAAACTAAAATCAGACTAAACAAACTTCTTCTGCTTCTGGAAGATTAACTGTCCGACTGTCAGTGTGTTCTCTCTCTCTCTCATATACATAACACATAACAGCAGGCTCAGACGTACCATTAAAATGCCTGCAACCTTTTTTGTTTTATTTTGTTTATTTGACCTTAGATATAAGCTCATTTTAAATTAGAAAAACATTAAATAAATATATTCAACTATTGATCCAACATAATATTCAATTTAAAACTGTGAAAACTGAGAAGCATCTTTGTATTAATATTATATTGGGGGTTGAGTGGCCATGACAAATAAATTGCAATTGTCTAAAAAAAAAAAAAAAAGAAAAAAAAGAAAGAAAGTTTGGGAACCACTGCTGTAGAGCACGATCATTTTATATTATTCTATTTCTCATCAAATACTGCTATGTGAGTGTGTGTAGGAAACTTACATTAAGTTCTCACGTTGCAAGTTTCTCGGACAGAAACAGTTTCCATTTGCTTGCGCTAGTCGCCTTGCTTGAAGAGACACTTGAGTCCCTTAATATCAGCGAGGCACACACAATCTGCCCCAAACAATGCTTCAATAAGAAACCAAACTTGGATTATGCAGGGTTGGCTGAGATACTTGGCTTTGTAAAATGAACATTAGCCTTTGTGGCTTCTGGCTTTTCAGTTGAAATGCTGATTAAAGTGCACTGTCCCTGAAAAATACAGTTGAATCCAATTAAACTGCAACAGACAACAAAACAGACTGCAGAGAGAGAGAGAGAGAGAGAGAGAGAGAGAGAGCTGAGCAAGTTTCCTGGTTGTTTTGATGATCCTTCCCTCTGTCTAATGTGCAGGGATGTAAGTTAGGCGTGCCATGACACTTAAGAAAAGATGAAACCGGTGACCAATTACGGAGACAAAAGAAAAACTGCTTAACAGTGCATACATACTGTACATCTGCAATGCAGCATGTACATATTTGACATCTGCTGATATACACTATTAATTTACAAGCATAAATTAAACTAATACTAGTATTTGTTACTGCTACCAATACTGACAGACAACTCTCTTTTCGCAGTCCCCTTGCTGCACTTATTACACACACACATGTACCTTAATATCACATTAGAGGTGAAAAGCAAGCAGCCATACATGTCTAAAGAAATTCCCAATCATTCTGCTACGTTTCCTTTTTAGCATCACGGTGGTTAGAGTGAAGCAGAGAAGTCGTACCTGTAATGAGCTGTTCAGTCCAACTGACCTGTCTGACAGCTCTTCTGCTGATCACACCGGCACTTTTTTTTCAACCAGAGGGGACGTCTCACAGTCTTATTTAGCAGATCATTGTGGCTGCCTGTGCTGACATCACTCCAACTTCTTCCTACAATGATTCATCGACAACTGCCTGTGCAAGCTGTCTTGAAATTATCTTTTTGTGCCATGATTTATATTTATGGAAATGTCAAATATATATTTTTTTTATTGAGAAACATTGCAAGAATTTTTGCATACTTATTCAGATAAATGTGTGCCCTCAAGAGCAGGGCCTGTTCTTCTTCTTTGACATTAGTGTCCCTGACAGAATTAAGTGTTAAATTGACATTGTACAGTTTCAAAGGCTTGTATAAGCAAGGCAAGACAAAACAAAGTCCACCAATATATGAACATCAAATGCTAAAATAGAAAAGGTTTCTTTTGCTGCTTTGAGCCCAGACATCAGAGGAAAAAACTGACTACACTACCCAAGATGCATTGTGTGCTGTGTCTCAAAGGGCCAATAAAGTGCTGCGATTGTGCCGTTATGGCGGTGAGTGGCCCAGAGACAGTGAGCGAGAAATGCAGTGTGATTACAGAGCGGTAAAGCGAGCCTCAGTCTCCCTAAAACACACACACACGGGCCGTCAATCGGCAGCTGACAAATGAGGCTCACCTTGAAAGGACAGGGGACTCGATTCGCTGGAGCATTCACTGCTCTGTTACTACTGCAATGGCGTGGGTTCACACTCATTCACACACACAGACAGACACACACACGCACACGCACACACACACACACACACACACACACACACACCAAACAAGGTCTGTTATGCCTGTTATAGACAAAAATCTTGAACAGCCCAAATTCACCAACTGGTAAATTAAACTTGTTGCATGTAGAAATAAATTTTATAAAAAGCTGCACCCTGTCTAGAGGGTGTGTGTGTGTGTGGTGACAGATGCTCATGCAGTGCATATTGATTACTGTTGAGCAGTGTGTGCCGCTTCCCAGATCTTCCTCTTCTTTAATGTCCGTCTCTTCACGCATCTCTCTCTGCCATGCATCTGTCTTTCTTCTTTAACCAACTCCATCAAACACTTTTGGAGAAAATGGGCCTTTGCATCTCTTCCACACACACACACACACACACACACACACACACACACACACACACACACACACACACACACACACACACACACACACACACACACACACACACACACACACACATCACTTTCATCTGGTCCGTGATCCTTCTTCTTCATCTGTTCTCCCCCTTAACCCTCCACCACCGTTCTGCACCTCCCTGAGCTGCTGTATCCCCTGTTCTCCTCTTTTGTCATCTCCCCTTCATCCCCCAGTCAACAGTCACCTCCCCATCTCCTCCCCGCTCATTTTGCTCAGCCAGAAGTGTGATGTGGGCGAGAGACTAAGATTAAATATAGAGACAGAGGGAAGGGAGAGAGAAAAAAAATCAAAAACAGCATGACTGAGATGGAAAAGGGGGCGGTAAGTGGAAAAGTGCGACAACAAACAAGGGTAACGATGAAAGACGAAGGCGATGAGAAGGGAGTGGTAACCAATAAGACGTACAAAGAGAAAGAGAGCTAGAGAGTGTTAGAAAGATGAAGAAAGGCAGGGGTGTGAATCAGTAAAAGTGACTTCTGAGGATATGGTGCCACTTTCTGCCTGGCAGCCTGCAGGTCAGGGGTGAAGAGTGAGACTTGAGATGGTAGGCACGCACACGAACATGCACTCTCACACAAACATCCATAGATAGACGGTGAGAGCAAGAGAGAGAGAGAGAGAGAGAGAGAGAGAGAGAGAGAGAGAGAGAGAGAGAGAGAGAGAGAGAGAGAGAGAGAGAGAGAGAGAGAGAGAGAGGATTTGTTGCAGCAGGTGCTCTGGTGTGGCTGCTGGTGGAAAAACAAATGCTTGGAAATGAGCTGCAGTGAAATTACCTTAAATTGACTTAGTCTGAATCCCAAAGCAAAGTGCTTGACAACACACACACTCGTACATATGCATGCACATCTTCAGTCCTCACTGTCTCCGTCGCACACACAAACATGAAAGCTTGCTCTCTCATTCTTGCTCTCCCTCTCTCGGTTTTTCTCAGGAAAAATGTCATCATCATCATCTGCAATTTCTTTTTGCATTTCTCATCCACATGGTTGCTGCGGCCTGCTTTGCAAATACATTTTGCATGTATGCACACACGCACACGCACACTCACACACACACACACACACACACACACACACACACACACACACACACACACACACACACACACACACACACACACACCAAAAACAAAACAAAAATAACATAACCTGGAAGGATGGAAGGGTGTGTGAACTCTGGGTCACAACCTGTGTGGTCCACTCCAGGACACTCTTTGCCACAGTTACCATAGTAGCCTGTCATAAACAGGCTGGACTGTTACTTATGTGTGACCCCTATGCTAGCTCTCAGGCAATTTTGCAGGCCTTGAGCCAAACACACTGTCAAGATATTCATATAAATAGCAGTGATATGTCACTGAAGTAGAAATCCTTTGATCTACAGCGCCTTACGTAAAAACCTTAGATTTCAAAGCTCTGCCGGCTGTCAGTGAAGCTCTCGATCACAACTATGTCCCAAGAATGGCTTTGCCATGGGCACTAACGGCACAGACTGTTGTTGTCTCAGCTAACATGTTGAAATGTCATTAACTAGGCATACAGACTGAAAACAGTCTAAACTGTTGCCCATGTGCAGGCCCACCAGCATAATAAACTGTATTCACTCAGTTTTAATATTTAATGATATTAAATGAAAAAGACAAAGAGACTGACAACATTAATTACACCTGACGTCAGGAAAAAAGGAATGAAAGGGCTAAAATGTCCATTTCTATTTTACTCATGCTCTTAAAACAGCACGTGGCATCAGCCTTCATAATGAGTGGATATAGGTCACACAGAGCATTGCTTTGACTGAATGTGTCCATAACTCTAATCCTGAATACATATGAACTATTAGTGCGGCAGTCAGACCCAGTCAGTATGAGTCCACTAGTGAGAACATATTTTTAAGTGCTACAGGGCCACGGGCAGATTTATGAAATGTCTGGAAACCTTGAGCATGAATCTGATGTCTGCCTTTGCTTTTGAAACAAGCCTCCTAATAAAGACTTGTTTGTAAGTAATATCATGCGTTCTTAAACTAATAAGTAAACCGCCATATCTGAAAAAATATTGCACTGTTCCAACCTTGACCCTGTACAGCAAAATCTGTGCTGTGATGTCGCACCAGCTGGCTTAAAACATAATCTCTTTCTCTGTGTGTGTGTGTGTGCGTGTGTGCGCGTGCGTGTGTGTGTGCGTGTGTCTCACATCACACACCGACTGCAACGAAACGACTTCCAATGTAATGACGATAGGAGAAAAAGAAAGCAAAATATTGATAGAGACATAAAGATGATATCAATCTGCTGACTGATGCCTAATTTCATGTGCCAATTATCTTCCGTGAAGTATTCAGGAATCAACAGCATACTGGCTTCCCGAGTTTGTTTGATATCAATGTAGTTGGAAGAAATTTGCTCAAACGTCTGACCTGGATCTACCACATGTCTAAAATGCATTGATGCTTGTATTTTGTGCAGTTACAGTATAATTGTTATAAACCACAGCACTGCCAATTACCCTGAGGAGCTAAATGTGTGCGATTCCATTACTTGACTGCTCATTTCTGACCTGACAAATATGCCTCCAGCCCATTTCTAATGCTTTTAAATACAGTATAAATTGCATAATGTATGTTTAACCAACCTCCATTTAGTCTCTTATCTATCTTTGATGTATCCGGCCAATATGTGCTGCTGAAATGGCCCAATTGTCAGACATAAAAAATCGGACATACTGCCCCAATTTTATCAGCTAATCATAGTGTCATAGTGCAACATTAAAGCTGCAGTAGGTAGAAAGCAAAAAACGCCAGAATTTCAAGTAGAGGCCTCTTCCTGCATCTCTCTCTGTCTCTCCCGTCTCTGTCTGCATGTGCAGAACAGCCAGAACGCTCAACAGAAACAGAGCTAAGAGGACGTGCAGAAGTATAGTTTTCTCTCAGACCACTGAATTACATTATGCTCCCATCGGCGACAAAAATATACTGCCTACCACAGCGTTAAAAGTATTCAAAGTTGATCCTCAAGTGATTTTAAGTGATTAAGGTTAAATGGCTAATTTTGCTCCCTCCCAAATAATCCAAACATTTTCACCAAGCATACAAACCAAATAAGGATTTTATTATAAGCTAGCTATGCATTCAAAATAATTTTGCTGCCTAACGAACAATTAAACACGAAGTAGACATACAGTATCAACACTGACTTTAGGCTACATGCCTGTCTACCTCCCTAAAAGAGGAAGATGGGCAGAAACAATGTTGCAGAACATTATGCTGAATTCAGACAGATTTCCAAAATGCTTCCATGAGAGATGTCGAGGCATGACGCATTATCAGTTTACATATCACTGCGGGAGGCAAACATAACCTCATTTGAAATGTGTTACGCTGTGACATCACGTGATGAAAGACTATAACATCTGTATAGTCCTACATTTATATGATTTATTAACATACAGTAGCTCCTGGGGTGTGTGTTCAACTTTATAGAGATATAAATGGGGGGGTAGCTCAGTCCGTAGGGAGTTGGGTTGGGAACCAGAAGGGTCGCTGGTTCAAGTCCCTGTACGGACCGAAGTACGGAGTGTGAACTGGTAGCTGGAGAGATGCCAGTTCACCTCCTGCCATGGTGCCCTTGAGCAAGGCCACGCATTTTTTAGGCTACAAATTTGTTTTGTCACATACAGCAAACATCTCTTCACTATCCGCAAGCTGCCTGCCCCCTGAACACACTGTAAAAAAACGCGGTTTCTGTAGACAGTCCTGGCAGTCCACAGGCAGACAGTCCACAAATGCCAACAAAAACAAACTGGCCTACCTGCACCACGAAACATAACAAACAGTCTTCCAGCATTCCAGCCAATAACCGACAAGGAGGATTTTGGGGTGGGGGGTTAGTGCACGGAAGAACGGAAGGGAGGGAAAGGGGATGGGATGAGAAGGAGGGAGGGGCGAGCTAGCCTCGTTTTGTTTGAAAACAAGAAGTGCCGTCACCCAACATCGCTTAGAGCACCTTTAATAAAAAGCATAAATAAATAAATAAAAAGTTATTATTAAGTTATCTCTGGTCTTTACTGTTCTCTCAAGAGAAACAGCCTGATGAGATTTAGAGCTGAGCCTCTGTAGCTCCCACCACCTGCTGGTCTAATAAGAGGTTGATAGAGTTCCATCGATCTGGTCAGTGTCTGCATTCAGTCAAGGTCGATTCTTTTATATGGAGCTTTACATTCCTAATGTCTGTATCTTCTTGCCAATCTGACCATTTATTCCCTGTCTTTCTCTTCTGTCGTTTCTCTCATTGCCTCTCTCTTTTTTGTTCACTCTCTCTCTCCAGAACAAACCCGCAATACCCAGAGAAACCATCCAACTCATCATCTGCGGGCCATTGGTCAGAGACAGAGAAAAGCCTTGACAGTGATGTCCAATCAGAAGTAGCTAATCTAGTAAGGAGGTCATTAATGTAAGGACATTGAGGGTTTAAAGCCTTATTGAATATTGGATTCCTGTCTCCAGCTTCCACATACAAACTCTCTCACAAACAACAAAAGCTGGAAACATTCCCGCTTTTTATTGGATATAATCCTGCTGACGTTGGCTGATGTCAATGCTGCCCTCCATCCCGTTCAGCTCCTCAGGGGGCTGAGCCAACCTGCAGAGGAGTATGGGCAGGAGGGTGGCTGACCCAACCAATCCAGTGCCTGCGCTGGGGGTTCCCCTGGCAGGGGGGCGATGGGGGCCGCTGTGCAGTGTTGGGGTGCAAACATCTCCCGGACTGCGAACTCTCCCCTCCATCAAACGACAAGTCAGCCAACCAACCAACACACATCGGCCACTCACCATGCCAACAGACAAAACAACAACAGTGGAGAAAGGGGGAGTTATCAGAAGTGACAGCAACAGTCTGCCGGTGTCCAAGGAGACATCTCAGAACGAGATCAATAGCCTGACACAGGACGACATGGGGTCACAGGGGTCAGGCAGCGGAGTTTACTGCCAGATCAAAACTACACGGACAAACCCCAAGGACACAAGAGATAAAAGGACAGCTCGGTATACAAATGGCAGTGTGGTAGCCTCTGATGTGGTGGGAGGGGTTTGCACTGAGGCCACAGAAGGTAAGGAGCCGGCCCAAGAGAGGAGGAGGGTGCAGTCTCTACGTGGGGAGGGCCATCGCTCGGTATTAAAGACGGGGAGCGTTTGTACCACTGTACACGCCACCCCACCGCGGCCCTGTCGAGTGATGGCAAATTCCTCCCCCAGCCTTTGTGGGACATGTGGGAGGAGACGATCACAGATTACACCATGTACAGGCGCATGTCGCAGGAAGGCTGTCAATCAAATAACATCCAGCCAGACTTTACCTAATCCGCCTCGGAAACCGTCTGTGGCTCCCAAGCAGTCAAGAAAAGAATCTTCTCTGGACTCTCAGCCTTGCACAAAAAACACAGACACAGCAAACGCCTCCACGCACACATCAGTACAGACTTCTCAATTACCACAGCTGTCACACACTATGCCAAAAACACACAGCTCACATTCCAACCCCACATCCCACACCCTTAACAAAACAAAAGAGTCAAAGCAGCGGACAAGGCCACAATCTGCAGACTTTACTCATTGCAAGGACTCAGCCACGCAAACGACAGACACACATATTCACAACAACACAGACAGGACCACAGCTACCACACATACACAACGACCACACACACCATCTGCAGAAGCAACAGAGACCCATTCGACTGACAAACACAAGTATGACTTGGCTAAAATCCAGCACACAGATGAACACACACACCAACACACATTAGTCCGTATCACTTCTAAACATCCAGCTCCTTCCGTTCACAGTGACTTAAAATCTACCAACACCCCACCTCTCCCACCAAAAAACTCTCCTAAACCCACTCGTTCCAAACCGGCCACACCTGTAGCGCAAACCAAAAACACAGAAGAGACCACAAACATTCCCAAACAAACGTCCTCAGAACGGGTCAAACTCAAGGAGTATGTAAAACAGAAGAGCAAATCATTTGACGACCACACTCTGCCTTGTAAGACTCATACGAAAGCACAATGTAATGGGGCTCCAGGGGGGTTGTTGGGTGCACCCGCAGGGAACGCACCACGCGGGCTGGAGAGGCAGTTGCAAAGTGTGGAGGAGAACCTACAGTCCAATCAGGAGAAGATCAAGGTGCTTCTCAACGTCATTCAAGACCTGGAGAAGAGCAAGGCCCTCAGCGAAGGGTGAGAGAAGGGACTTAACAGGGGAAAGAAATTGAAAGAGAGAAGGGGAGATAGAGGGGATGTAAGGATATAAGCAAAAGAGGAAAAGAAGAAATGTAGGATGTTGTATGAAATGAAACAAAACAAGAGGGTTAGACACCAAGACAGCATGAGGATAAGGGTGAAAACGGAGATAAGATATGGAGAAAAAAGATGAAGAGGTAGAGATATTTATTGCAATTAAGTATGTAAGTGTGAGAGAGGGAGAAAGACAAAGAGAAGAAGAGGAGAGGGCGTCAAGGGAGTTCACAAGACTGAGAAGAGAGTATATTTGAGATTTGAAAGCAATATACAGCGACAGGCTTTCAAGTCCGTGTAATAGATTTTAAATGTCAGGCCAGTGGAGAATCGCTGTAGTGTGAGTGTGTGTGTGTGTGTGTGTGTGTGTGAGGTCCAATCCTGCAGTGACTTACGATACCTGCCAGCCTGCAGTCAATACTAGCAGACCCTTCCTCTGTCCCTTCATCTTATATACCTTATAGGGTCTGTAGTCCCCACGGTAACCCTAAGAGACATTTTATTGGCCACCGAAGCAAACTAAACAATTCTTGCTTTCTCTCTTCTTCTAATTATTTTGTATTCTTAAATCCTCCTCCCCTGCTCCACATCCTTTGTTTCTCTCCTCCTCATGAATCCCATTTGGCTTTCCATACTCACTTCATTTCAATCAATATCATCCCCCTTTTCTCTGAGGCTCCTTAAACCGCTTCAAGCTATTCATCCCTTTCTCCACTTTCACCCTCGCACCTCTCTTATCTCCATTCTTAATCAATACCTTTTTCCTTTCTCCTTATCTTTCTTTTCTTTCTGCGCCTACACATATGAATCATGCTGCAACCAACAACTGTGACTCGCTACGTTGCCCCATCACCATTTTGTGATCTTTCCTTTCTCTCTGCCCCGACAATCTGTCCATCACTCTCGCCTGCTGTCATGTGTCAGCTGTCACTCCGTTTTGTTTCTCTATCCTTCCCCATTCTTTGCCTCCTTATCATTACCTTTACTGTCAGTAATTATTCTTCTGTAGGTTATATATATATATATATATATATATATATATATATATATATATATATATATATATATATATAACTTATATATAACGTTCAGCCCCTTTCTACCCTAATACATTAGTTCTTCTCATCCTCTCAAACAACCTAAAACCAATTCCTTACCCGTTTGTCTCATATTGTCTATAATGATCTTTCTTTTTCCACCTAAACCATGTTTTTATTCTTTACTCGTGTCCTTTCCATTGTGTTCAGGGTTAACAGATGTCTCTAGATCCAGACTAATCCCCATCAGATTACCTTTGAGAAATGCAATTAATATTTAAGCTGCACAATGAGGCTCCTAAACTTAGTGTACATGCTGTCCTGCCCTGTATGAGTGACTGTATAAGAGTGAATATTATTATAATTCATATTCACCAGTGTTTGTATGTATGTGTGTGTGTGTGTGTGTGTGTGTGTGTGTGCCTCATGTTAAGTGTGTGAGAAATAGAGTAAAAAGGGGTAAAAAGGCAGGCAAAGGAGACAGAACGAGAGAGAACCAGTGAGTAAGAGGGTCCACATGTATCTGAGGCTGTGCCAGAAATGAAAGCACTTTATCTGGGCCGCTGTGATAAAAGTGTCAGCTGAGCTATGAGGTTGTCGCTGTGCTTAGCTCCTTGTTTTCTTTTCTCTCCCGAAGAAAATATGTGTCTTCTCTTGTTGTTGTTGTCTTTGATAAAGACTGGTAGGGGAGAAAAAATGATGCCAGGCACAAGGTCTCTCTCTCTCTCCATGTAATTAAAATGTCTATTTTATCAACATAAATCAGCTACGCCCTCATCTACACAGTTCAGTGAAGGGGCAGCCAAAATATCTTGGCGAAATAAAGCGTTTTAATTAAATGGCAGTCAGCATGAGCTTGTCAGATCTTTTAATCTGACTTTAGTTTCCAACAAGTCTTTTGCACTGCATTCTTGTTCAACCTTCATAACATGGTTTGCATGTATACTCGTGTATTTCTTTGTAATGTACAGCAATTTTCAACACATTTTCTAAAATGAAAGACAATTAGATGATTGTCACTTAATGCTGTGCTTTTGATATTGGTCATGTAATGTCTGGCTCCCAACCAAATTTATAATTTTTTCACTGCACACAATGCTTGGTGGTTATTTTCACCTGCCTGGAATAACAAGCAGGCAACCCACTAGGACAATTCAGGTGATGTGCTGAATACTCCTGTTGGGGTGCGTCACTTGCACTAAACATCACAAGATCATTTGTGAACTTTGACAACCACAAGGGAACAAACCTGATGTTGCTGCATAGAGTGTGTGTAGGTGGAGAGAGCAATACAAATTGGGACACCAGCAGTCAAGAGAGCGAGACTCTTTCCAGTAAAAAAAGAGAAAGACCTGTTGTAAGTGACAAATTAGCTATTTCTACCATCTTCCTCTGCTGTTGAACATCAGTGTACAGTGTTAAGTCTAGAAAGACTTTCAGTGACAGATACCAAAATCTAATATTTATCAATAGCGGTTTATCAAGGGCAATTGTTTTTGAAAGATGCTCTATGACTGAAATAACAACACAATATCGGTATAGTATAGTAGGTGACATCTTAATGCACAAGTATGTTCACTTCATATCCTTGTGTGTGTGTGTGTGTGTGTGTGTGTGTGTGTGTGTGTGTGTGTGTGTGTGTGTGTGTGTACGTTTTGCATCTGTTGTTTCTGCAGTCGCAGCTCATACAGAACTGGTCAGGACATTAACAACTGCCCCACCTGCCAAAAGACAGCCTGCATCATCTACAGGTAACCTGATCAAGACAATGAGCTTACTGCATTACATAACCCAACAATGACAACTCATTCTTTGCTGCAGTGTAACAGACAGCACTAAAACGTCTCATAGAAAAGGGATGCCTTTTGCAACCATGAAAATGTTCCATTTCACACTGTTTTTCTTTCAGCTTTTCCATGTTTTATCACTCATTCAGCACATCTTTTTTTTGTTGTTTTATTTTTCATTAGCCTTTCTTCCTGGTATCCCGCTGTCTTTGCCCTTTTCTCCCACTCTGATAATTGTACAATATATCCGTATTATATGAAAAATGCGAGACAATGATTGATCCCCCTCATCAATATTAATATGAATATGTGCTGTATTCCAGAGATTAGACGAGAATGGTCTCTCCAGGAAAGTTATTTACGTCAGATAAAATAACAAAACATAATAACATGACATAAAATAATGTTCTGTGCAAACAAGCACATTAATTTAGCACCTAAATGATGCGTCTTTCTGTTCCAGTCGTCCCTCTTGCTTGTGACCTAAATAAGTAATTGCATTCTTAGATCCTTTGCAACTTACAGAGCTGCATCCTCACAATCCGATTCCACACACTGTAGTTCAATCCTCCCATCACCTCCACCCTATCCCATTCTTATTCTCATCTTTTCATTATGTAAATCATTCAATCTTTTCATCCCATGCCTGCTCAAGCCCTCTTTCTTTCATCTCTAACTTTCAATCAAACTGGTTTCCTCTGTACATCCTTGCCTCATTCCATCTGTCACATGCCAATGCTATAATCACCCATGCCCCACTCCCACCCAACCTCCGAGACTCTGCTTTTCCGGTGTGCACTGCTCACACAAGCATAAATGTGGGTTGTTTCACATTATACAACTTCCTGGAGAACACAGAAACAAAACAGAAACATATTTACTTGCTGGAACTGAAATAATCTGACATTAAAACTTCATTTTAGACTAACACTTGTGTGCATGCATGTATCAGACCAAAGCTATGCTTAAAGCTAATTCAGCTTTTTTACAATTATGTGTATATAAATCTCCCTTGCAGGTCACAAGGGATAAAGACATATTTTAGAGGGCCTTTATCTCTCCAGTTCTCCCTAATTCTCAGATACATTCTACTCCCAGCAGCCCACATCTGCATCCCTCCTGCATTTTCACTTTCTGTGTTGTTTAATCTCTCCATCTCTTCACACTTCTCCAACTCCTTCTTTCTCTTCATACCATTCTCTACTTCCCTTGATCTTAATTAACACAGAAATATCATTTGCCAAGTAAGTTGTAACAAACCTACAAGGTGAAACATACTCATACATCCATATATCCATATAGATGTACACAGATGGCAATGAACACACACAAATCTTCCGTCACTTTACATAGTCATATGCAAGCACATATGCACAAAGATGAAAGTCCTATGGTGTAGTACAACTTGCATTACACAACCATTCATAACACAATTGCTCACAAAAAATATTTTTATTTTTCAATTAGTCTGCTCTTCCATATGGAATTGCATTTTAAATAAGCAACAAAACACAGAGGAAAAAAAGCTTTATTTTATAAAATAAATAAATAAAATCGGAAGCTCTGAATATTCTGTATAGATTAGCAGTGTAGAAAATTGGACAAGCCAAAATAATGTCTAAGACACCTTTAACAGTAACACAAAATATGAGGGATTTTTAAGGGCCGGGGACCACCTTGATCTCAAGAGTGTACTAAGTCTATGTACTAGTAATCTGTGCATAATGATGCTTCAAATGCAGTTCCCGTCTATGGTCCTCCTCCTCTGAACTAAAAACAAACAACTTTTGTAAATGTACTGGTAATACTTGTTTTGCCCTGTACACTAGGGCGTAATTTCCCCCCTACTTTTCAAAATCCCATTTGTGTGTGTGTGTGTGTGTGTGTGTGTGTGTGTGTCTGTACATCACTAATAATGTCTGTAACTCAACTACATCTTTACGTTTTAATAATCCTGACTTTATAAATAGTCTGTTGGTGTTTTTTTCTTGAATCCACTTTATGAATAATTCTTACTGCTCATTTCTGTAATATAAACAATGGCTTTATGTTGCTCATGTACGTATTGCCCACATCGGTATCATCCCTCTTTTCTCTCTTCTACGTTTCAGAGATTTTCTTTTCTGCTCCACTTTCCCTTTGTTTTTCTTGCACACATGTAAATATAATCATACATGCTAATTAATCCAACAAAAAAGGGAATTAGCTTTTATTGGACACACATTGCATATGCATACTTTCACACACACACACTCATACATACTGACAAAGAAATATCCAATATATTTCATGCTTTGTGAAAGATGTTAATGACTTCGACAAATATGCAGAATCTGCTTCATCATCTTTTTTCTTCTCAACTATCCGTATAAATTTCTTACCAAAAATTACACACATTATGTATGCAGAAAACATTTTCAGTGGCCCATTGTGACAAACACACACAAACGTCAGAAGCTCCATTTGTTTGATTGGACAGCCTTATCAAACCCTCAGAGAGGATTCTGGGTAAAGAGAATGGGAGATAGGGAAAGAGAGATACACAAGTGTGGGACTGAAACATCCATCTTAATAAATTGTGGGGGGGAAAGTGATTCTTATGTGGGCTGGCTGCCTAAAGATGTTTTGCCATTGTCAGTCCTAATTAATCTGTGTGATGAAAGACAAGGGGAGAGGAACTTTTGACAGCCCCTCTGTTTTTCTCCCAAAGTTCAAACAGCTGAAACACACACAGAGACATAAGCAGACACATATAAACACACCGAACCCTAAAAGGTATTCTTCTACTCATACATACAGCTAAGGAGTAAGAGATATAACACAAGACATATACCACATCCATTCATGCAAAACCTAAACTTTAACCCTTTCCATTACATCACTAACAGTCACCCGCACAGGTTCTCACAAGGATGGAAGCAACAAGAACACAGTCATGCAGACACTGAAGATGACAGCTTGCAGACCAAATTAAGAGCAGCAGCTTTTCCCACTGCGCTGTAATCACATGAACAATATTGAGAAAGAGGTAGATATGTGTAGAGAGAGGTAGTTAGAGTTGAAACATAGTGAAGTGTGTGGGTAAAGAGAGACCCAAGAAAGAAAAATCCGCCACTCTAAAACAAGATAGAATATAAATTGAGTGACTCTGGGACAGGTGCACCACATATATATATATATATATATATATATATATTAGGGCTGTCAGTTTAACGCGTTATTAACGGCGTTAACGCAAACCCATTTTAATGCCGATAATTGTTTTAACGCACGAGTAACGCATAGAGAGAGCAACGGGATCTGTTAGTCCACTTCTTTAACTGTCTATGGCCACACCATGTCCCGCCCTACGAAGCAGCTGATTGGTTTGGTTTAGGCATTTCACCGTGAGTAGTTATGATAGTGGATTGGTCAGGGGATAGGACCTGAACGAATGGAGTTACGTTACCTTCGACGCCTGGCCAATAGTAGTGATTGAAGGGCGGGTCTTGTAATTTCGCAGACCGCAAACAAAACAGACACAAGCCTCGGCCGGTTTTAGCTTGCTAGCCGCGTAGCTAGTAGGCTCGTGACGGCGATTATCTTCAGAGCGAGCGAGTAGTGACTCTACAGTCAGTGAGAGAAACAAATGAGGCAGTACTACCTGTAGTACTATCTGCAGGACTATCTGCAGTACTACTTGCAATGGAACATCGAGGTAACAGCGTTACATTATGTGACAGATTATTATCTCCAAGTGTGAATGTTAGTGTGAAATTGAACATAACGTATATGACAATGTTGTTTTCAATAAACAAACAGTCACAAAGCAAGCCAATCTACTTTTCCATGCTGATAAGAGAATTAAAATGAGAAAATATAATGGGACAAAAAGAAATCAAGGGACATTTAGAATAGATAAAAATGTGCGATTAATTGCGATTAATAGCGAGTTAACTATGACATTAATGCGATTAAATATTTTAATTGCTTGACAGCACTAGTATCTTTTGGTATGCATTTCAGAAAAAAATGGTTAGGATTCAGGTGAAATTGCAAATAGTGATTAATCATGATTAATCCACTGAAAATTCTGATTAATTTGATTAAAAATTTTAATCATTTGACAGCCCTAATATATATATATATATATATATATATATATATATATATATATATATATATGTACACAGCATATACAGGAGCTCTGTATATCTCTGTATATTCGCTCTGTGTGTAAAAGAACAATATATGGCTTTTGTGTGTGTGTGTGTGTGTGTGTGTGTGTGTGTGTGTGTGTGTGTGTGTGTGTGTGTGTGTAGCCATAGTACATCTCCTTTATCATTTATTCATGGAAGCCATCTCCCTTCCTCTGTGCCCACCAGAGCTTTTACTTCCTCCTCTATTCTGTCGTTGACTCACTCCCTCCATCCCTTCGCTCTTTCTCAGAGAGCAAAGACCTTTCTGCTCTCCTCCTCTCCGGCGGCGCAATCATCTTCTGCTCCTTTACCTCTCCCTGTCTTTTTGTTTCCATCCTTTAGGACCTCTCTGCCCTGTTTTATTAAAGCTTGCCTTTCTTTCAGTTATCCATCCCTACATCTCCCAGAGGAGCGTCAGCTTCTTTCCTCTCTCATTCCATAAGTCCCTGACTGTATAGTCTCTTCCCCCCCTCACTCAGCCGTGGGCTTGTTGTGGAAGATGCACATGTTGGGTGTCAGGGGAGCACATATGTGTTTGTACAGTATGTGTGTGTGAGTGTTTGTGTGTTGGGATGTTGGGGCACTGGAGGATGGGAGGGTGGGTAGTTGTCTCTGCTCTCCTTGGCTCATTATGTGGCTCATTAACTCCAGATGCCGGGCCCTATGCAGCTCCACCCCTATAATCCAACTCAACACACACACGGTTATCAAAAGGAGAGAAAAACTCAAAGTCTACTACACTATGACGCGCAGCGGTGGTCACTTCAGAGAGATGGTAAGCAAGAGAGAGTTGGAGAATTACAGAAGCATATAACAAGAAAGCCAAGAGGGTCTGCCTTGAACACATCAGAAGAGTGAAAAAGAGTTCCTCCCTGGCTCCTTCCTTTAGGTCCTCCATTTTGCAAATGCCCCTCTCCTTTCCTCTACTCTCTTTCCTGCTCGCTTTTTTATTCTCCTCCCACTCCTCTCGTCTCACCAGCCTATGATCTATTGATGCATGAAGTGCAGAAGAATACTATAGACGTGAAATGAGTGCTGAGTTGAGGCCTGTGTGTGTGCGTGTGTGTGTGCGAGCTGAAGGTGCACACATATCTGAGTTAAGAATACAATATGATTTTACACCTCCATATAAAAGTGCATTATGCATAAGTACAACCTCTCTTTAACGTGCTGTCAGCAATTTGCGATTTTAATGTCACTAAAACTCTTTCGCTCAACTTTTTCTCAATCTCTCTCTTTCTGCACAGTAGACAACCACCTGTCGTCACATCCCTCTGCTCATCCTCTCTCTCTACACCCCAACATGTGAAAAATTAGCCATATAAATAAATTTGACTCTATTTGACACTACCCCAACCTCTAAATTGTGCTCCCGCTGCCTATCCCTCACCCATCGGCTCCCTCTATAACTGCTTTCTCTTATCTCCTCTCCAGTGTGGAGCATGATTTCCGACAGCAGGAGGGACGCTTCCAGGGTGTTATGGAGGCCCTGGAGGGGGAGTATGATGTGCCTGCACCCACTCTGACCAAGCCCACGCCATCCCCTTCCTCCTCCAGCCGTCCCAGCACCAAGGCCCGTGTCAAGAAACTCCGCAAAAAGTGTTTCTGGTGGCTTTAAGATTTGGAAAAATCACAACGACCCTTCCGGCCGACATGGCATATGGATGATGACTGTGTTTCAGGAGACCACAGGCCCCAACATAAAGCATCTCTCCCATGGGTGTGTGGTGTGGGTGTGTTGTATTTTTAAGTGTCATTAAAATTAGTGGTGGCATTTTCCAAGCTGCATCCATGTAAGTGGCACTTTTTCCACAGTACTACTCAGTACTCAGAAGGACATCAAGAACAGGATCACCATGACCTTCTCTCTGTGGGAAACCAGACTTCAGTGGCTAATTTGTGATTAACTTTTGACTCAAAGTGAGGATAACGTTGTCCCATAATATTTCGGTAGCAGAGAGATGAAGCACTGACACTTTCGACGACAGGCAGGCGTTTTGTTTGGCTGAGTGGCTGTCTAGACAGATGGACATATGTATGAACGGATTTATACCAAGACGGATTCACGCTGCAGCTGGTAATGAATCCTCACAAAAACGTTGGCTAAATCACAGCCATGAGCAAGGGAATCGGAACGATTCTGAAAATCCAAGCAATTTAACAACTAATCGGAATACTGTGTCTTTGGATGTCTTGACAGCCAAAATTTGAATGTAGCAACAGCTGAAGAGCTATAAGAGCATACTGTACGAGTGGGAAAGAAGCTGATGAGCTCTCTGAAAGACAAAGAGACAGCTCAAAGGATGGATATCAGGGTTTGGCACAGTGGAGATTGTGTTAAGAATACATTAAGAGACAATGTGATAGGCAACTGATCACAGACTGACAGGTTGTGTCAGATGATTAAAAAATTCTGTCAGCGTTGTCTGACAGAGTGATTGATTCTCTCCTTTATTACCATCCAAAATGGAAGTGTTTTGATGTAAGCTCAATCTTGTTTCAAGGATTTTCAGACAAACACACACACACATACAAGTGTGCATATAAATACATGCACAAAAAGGCATACGCTTACAGGCGCTAACAAACACATGCACACACACACATGCAGTATACTCACTGTAACACAATCAAGAACTCCAAACACACACACACACACACACACGCAATTGTGAACCATTGCAAACTAGGGGTAGATCAGTTATTACTGCAGTTATCTACTGGCCTGTATTCATGTTTCAAAGAGTTATCAATACTTGCAAAGTCTGAGCTAATAAGTCACCTATAAATTCTGTACGACTTACTGTGAAACTAACTGTGTATGTCTGGAGTTTATCTAAAGTTCACATTGCAGAACTTGTGCAGAGGGATGCTCTGTTGTCGTGGAACATATGGAGAGCCCAACACCAACAGTTTAATGGGATTTAGCAACCAGCAACTGTGACTGTCTGCAGTTCCACAGTGACTACATACAGTAAGTTACCAAGTAAATTAAACAGAAAACCCAAAACATGTCCAATCTTTTTGAAAAGTTATTCCTCCAAAACAAACATCACTTTGTTCACATTAAAATACCGTGAATAATCATTTCCATATTTATGAGCTTGTTCTGTAGCATTCAGGCCACAATGCCACTCCTCGCTGCTTTATTAAGCTACAATAGAGCAACAGAAATCGCTGCTAAAAACACCTGCAAGGCACGTTGTCCCATTTAAAAGTGAGATTTTAACCAATAACCAGCGTCATTGTAAAATCATAACACAATTAGTAGATGAATACAGTATTTTATACCAAACTATATATTGGCAGACATGTCTTCTATCAGAAATTACAACTCAAGAATCTGTACAAATTCTCTATGAGTCTATCCCTGTTGCAAAAACACGTTGCAAACGATTATTTTGCACACACACCATTCGCACAATGCTTATAGTTCAAAGCAGCTTGAAGGTTAACCACTAATCTCACAAGAACCTTCTTCTGCTCCTTCTGGCTAACAAGTTGTCCAGTTAGAATCCTGGATGACACCACACTTACTAATTAACCATAACAGTGCGTGAGCTCCCACGATTCTCCTCTCTTCCTCTTGTACGTACAATAAAAGTGTGTATTTTAAACAAATATGTGCTGGTGTTGATATACTTTGTGTTTCAGAATGAACTAAGTGACAACAAATGGTTCTGCAATGCTTTAATCATGGCAAGTCAGTTATATATGTACTTACGATAAGGGCATGCTCTCGACCCATTGTAATGACTGTCTGGTTGATGATCCTCAGCAGAGACACCACAATGTCCTGGATATGTTGAAATGTTTCCCCCTGAAAAATAGAGAGAGCAGAGTCGAAGAAAGAGAATGTCAGAGAAGGATGGAGAGGAAAAACAGACAAAGAAACAACAGATTTGTATTTTTCTCAGGCGTAAACACACACAGATGCTGTTCAAGCAGCATCCACTCAGGCATAACATTTGGTCACAACTTTTTTCTCTACAAAACTTTGGAGACTTGTCAGGTTTTGTTTGTGTAGCCATTTTTGTGTTGTTTTTTTTGCACACGCAGTCCAAAGCTTCGCTCGGGCTCTGACTGGATGATTGGCAGATCAAATGAAACAAGAAAGAGAATCAAGTTTCCTGACTTTTATAGTCTGTTCACTTTTCAGAAAGTGAGCCTCGCCAGAACATTCAGTTAAGCATCCTTAGTGTGTGGACATTTGAACCTCATTCCTATCTTTCCGCTTCCTTTGAAGCCACTTTTCTGTCAACTTTCTTTTCCTCCATCTGCCCAGAGGCAAACAAGGGGGATGAGAACAGTCTGTGCTCAGATTGCTGTTTTCTAGTTAACATATCAGAATTATTTGTCAACTGCAAGGCAACCGGCGCATTATGGTTGCACCTGCTGTCTGGTGCCGGGAAGTGATGCATGTTTTGGTTGTTTTATCTATTAAATACAAACTGTGGATATTTGCAACTTTTGCATATATATATATATATATATATATATATATATATATATATATATATATATAAAGAATAATATCAGGCTTAGACAACAAAATCTCTTTGGAAATAAAAAAAGTGTTTCTTGAACTGGAAGAGAAGGCAATATAGATACATTCTTTTAATGCTATATGTAATTGTATAGCATGATAATGTTTTCAGATTTAATTAATAATATATATATAATTAATAACATGGGAGTTAGCAGTGGCAGTATTGACAAACTCAAATACTGTGATCCTAAATCAAATTCCTCAAACATATACTGCTAAATAATATCAATGTATGAGAATATTACGTGGGGATCACAATAGGTGCTTTAGGAAACAGTTTTAAAATATTTTTAATCTGAATATGACAATCCGACAGCAATGATTTTGTTGTCTTTTTGTTGAGCAATATTGTTTTGATTTATTGCCCTGCTATAGTTGAGCCTTTTCACCAACCATTCATCTGTAGTACTTTAACATTTAACATGCAGAAACACAATACATGAGGAAATAAAACACTTTCATAAGATTACGAATTTTAAGTTTTCGAATAAATAATGAAAATTGCCTGTAATGTCAAAAATATTTAGAACATTGTGCAAGCTATTAAGGCAACATAAGAAATCAAATTGTTTGATGACCTGTGAAGACTAAAAGTTAAGAGAAATGACTAATGACAGATAAAAATAGCAACCCTTTCTAAATGCACCTTTACAAAGGCATCCATGTGTGCAGGAATAAACACACACACACACACACACACACACACACACACACACACACACACACACACACACACACACACACACACACACACACACACACACACGTTAAGGCACATCTGTTGATCCTAAATTAGCCTAAATCTTTCTGGCTGTCTGTAGGTATTTTGGTCTCCTGGAAAAAAGTTTCTTAGACATTCTCAGAGCAGAAAGACGAGAGATGTTCTTTCTCTCTCCTACAAACACACATGTAAGTCAATACTCATTTATTCCAACCTGTAGCCAGACTGGTTCATCATCTCTACTGGCAACATGGTGTGAAAAAGAAAAACAGAAAACATGGTGTTGGGGGGTAAGGGAAAGAAAAAAGCAAGACAGCCTTGGTGAGCCATGTCTTCCTGTCTCTCTCTGTTATCATCCTCCCTTTATCACACACGCATGCACACAACCGCATACACACAAAAGTTACTTATAAATTCAACACAAACTCTCCCACAGACAAGAGCATCTGTCTCTCGCATCGTCTTGACTTCCATCTGTTTCTCTTTCTGCATCTCTCTCTTTAGTTTGGAGTCATCTGTGGGGTGACAATTTAATCAGGTACCACCCAGAGCGAGGAAGAGAGATATGAAAAGATGGGTGGAAAACGAGAGAGAGGATGAAGAAAATAAGAGGAGGGTGACATCATCCTCCTCTACTTCTGTTGTTTTTCTTCCATCTGTTTTCTTTCTCCCCCTTTCCATCATCTTTTCAGCTCCCTGCATTGTTTTCTTGTAACATCTCTCCACCTTATTTTCTATGAAATACACACTTTCACCTCCATCTGTATAGCTGTTAACTCTCCGTCTTGCTCCTCCATTTACTATTCTCATCCTTCCTGCATGGCCATGAGCAGTTTTCATTTCTCTGGCCTTTTCTGCTCTTGTCCCCCTGAGAATATAAGAGAACCAAACATGACAGTATGTGTCTCAGAGAGGCTTTTCATTCCCGATTAAACAGTGGCTGGGTTTAACAAAGACCTGTGTAGCATGAAGAAAACAGAAGCCATTTAGAGATGTTGAGGTCAAGGTTCGTATTACAGTATACCATGTGCAGTTGAGCAACACGCATACACTAGATCAGGGGTTCCTTTTCAGCTCCAAATTTGTTATCTCCCTGGGTCCCAAAATTACAAAAGTCATCACATCACATGTTGCCATGACATCTACATTTTTAAACTACTGATAATGAACATAACAAACCATGAATTTCAAATGCATATGAAATGTATTGCATTACACCTCTCCACATAAATACATTGAACACATCTCCTCTGCATTTCGACAGGCTTTGGTAAATGTCTAACTTTGTTACAACATCATGCAGGAAATCAAGAGTGAGGGAATCACAGAAGTCACAACTTCGATATTTACCAACCGAATTGCCTCCATAGTATCAACTATCAAAAAGTGCCTTGTTATTGAAAACCAAATTTCAATACCTAAATCTTATCAACGTCAGAGAGCCAATAAGTATGCAGCATGCCCAAGACACCAGATGATGTAGATAAGTGTGTGGTGTATGGTGTGGGGGTGTGTGTGTGTGTGTGTGTGTGTGTGTGTGTGTGTGTGTGTGTGTGTGTGTGTGTGTGTGTGTGTGTGTGTGTGTGTGTGTGTGTGTGTGTGTGTGTGTGTGTGTGTGTGTGTGTGTGCGTGCGTGTGTTTTCTTTGACTGCATTTGTGTGTGTACTTGAATAAGAATGTTCAGAATGAAATATCAGTGTCAATATGTTAAGATAGCAAATAGCAATCCAGTGTGTTTGTGTACTTTGATTCTTTAATCTGGAGTCTGACACTTAATACGTCAGTAGCAGACTTTTCCCCTCATGTAGTTTGCTAGAAAACCTCCCTGAGACTGTGCGTCACTAGTTTTGTAGTCTGCACATCATTGTGTTCATACCTGTCATGTCCTTTTGCCACCACCTGTTACGTTTTTTGTATACCTCAACCGACACAAATTCATCTCATCATATTCACTCCACTTAATTCATTACTCCTCTCTCTTCTCTCACTGCCTCTCCTCTTGGTTCATGCTTCATTAGTGATATCTGAACAAATTGGGCTGAAAAATGCCACACCTTTACTTCAAACACTCAGCAGGTTGTCAACAACTTGCAGAAGCAATTAAAAAGCCCTCAGTTGGATATCGTTGATTTATTTGTTGTGTGTGTGTGTGTGTGTGTGTGTGTGTGTGTGTGTGTGTGTGTGTGTGTGTGTGTGTGTGTGTGTGTGTGTGTGTGTGTGTGTGTGTGTGTGTGTGTGTGTGTGTGTATTAAACGGTGTTTAGTTTGGGAGCTAACTGGATTTTGTTCCAACAGACTAACATGTGGCAACATACGTGAAACAAAATCAATTAGATTCTAACTGGTCAAGGCCTGCTTCATTGCAAGACTGCAGGACTGAAGACAAAACAGCTTAAGGCTATTTACTTTATTCTTTTGGAGACAGGTTGCACTGGGGGTGGCACAGAGCTCAGGGCTAGTTCATTTTCATCCAATGATGCTGAGGAGGTAAAATAATTTTTCAAATTCACATTTTCTTGCTTTGTAAGAAGGTAGCATTGTGACAGTTCAGTCACTTTGCTGATTGCTCTGCCTCAACTGTAAGCTTCTAGTGTTTATTGTCTTGGTTGGTTTATATTTGTATATCAAATGACCACTTAGGTTTGGATTTTGTTTCCCACTGGCATTTGATAACATCTGTGGAAACTGCAACCGTACAGCCATACATCTGCTACAGTATGGTAAGCTATAGATGATTGGGATTGCTGTGTGCATACTGGGTAAAACTACATAGAAAACCTCAAAATGAAATGAGGTGACAACGAAGACAGAGAACGAAATAAGAACTTGCCTCAGACAGAAGCCGATTGGCAGTTTGTCAAACTGTATGCAACAGCATGGACCAACTTAAAACATAATACTATCAACATTACACCAGCAATCATACCCTGACCATATCCAAAAGTGGCCAATCAGATCTCAATAAGTTTGCAGTGCATATTGGATGTGTTTACTGCTGTCTACTTTGAAACAATCACCCACACTGCAGTTTAATGATGAGTGTGAACATTGGCTTATGTGCCTGCAAAATTGCTGTGCATCTCACCACATTGTCCCTGCTGAGGACCTCCAGAATGTTGTTGAGCAGCTCCAGACTATTTCTCCTTTCATCATGAGGCCCGTCAGCCATACTGACCAGTGCCCCGCTCAGCTCCCGTAGCATCATGGGTAACAACACATCACGGCACTCTGTGAAGATACAAAACCACATATGGTTAAAGATGATTGGAAGTTTAATACAGCAAGTCAATGTAAGAAACATTGGATAGCATGAGACAACGTATGCAAGAGTTTTATTTACTTCCTTTAGGCAAGGCCGTAAGAGATGAGAATGCCTTAAAATGTTTAAACACAAACATCAACAGACACAACATCAACCTTTACTTTAATGTAATTCCTCTCAGGAACACCCTTCAAACCCTGGACCTTTTCATCAATTGGTGCAGCACCTGTGGAGATAGCTGTGCCCATAAAGCTATGAGTAATGCTGCCACTGCACCCTAAAGAAGAAATTCAGCCCTTACCCCAGACCGCACAATGGAATGATATCAATCAAGTGTCTATTTACAGTTCCTTGCATGGCTGCTGCTCTGTCAGCCACACAAAGCACTCATCAATCACCACGGCCTAATGTTTTCTCTCTGCCATCTCTCTGATGGATTATAATCTTTAGTTAATTCACATGTGACTATGGTCACATGTGCAATACATCGTCACTAATTACATCAGTAAAAGATTATGTCAGAATCAAGAAAACTGAAGTGAAAAAACAATTTCATTAATGTTAAGATATCCATAGTTAAATCGTCTGTACATGGAGGTATCTATTATTTTTATACTACTTAGACCTTGCGCCTCACCGCTCCATAAATCCTTTATGGATGTTATAGGATCACAGTCTTTTCTGGGGATCGTCCAAACTCATTTTTGGAATTACAGGAAATCACTGAAGGACTAAAGTAGCAAAAGTACTGTAGGGGAAAGTGAAGTTAAAGCAGACCTGAGTAAATTAAAGGATGTGTGTGAGACTTTAGCACCTTTCCTAAAGCAGTTAACATAAACAATGTGCTCTGGCACATGGTGATGATCATTGGTGTTTGATGTCATACTTGGGGAGATCCTAATTTGAAAAACAAATAAAAAACAAATAGAACCCATATAAACTCAATGTTCTATATGTATAAAACTAAAATGTAGGGGGGGGGGGGGGGGGGGGGGGAGTCAACTATGACTCAGCAGTTTAATTGAATGACTAAGCTCTTCTTTTTTGTTTCCAAAGTATACCATAAACTGTCTGACAGGCTGTCCCACAATATCCTTAATGCATCATCCTTGCTCTCAGCAATGCTGGACTCAAATATTCTATCTGCTTAGCAAAATGTTTGGCCTTTCCTTTAAAATGTCTTTCTAAACTTTTCACTTTATTGAGAATTTGTTGACACAAAACTAGGCTTCCAAAACAAACACTGCCAAGACTTACAATTTGACTAGGCACGCACTGTCAGATAATTGTAATTATTGATTTTCAAGTTCATCCAACTAAAATTCTCATCTGATATTGTTCAGTTATCTTTTAAGTCAAAAAGTCAAAGCTGTCAACATTACATTTATCTCCACATAAATTCTGAAAAAGCATTCTAGCTGGCAGACATAGCTAGCACAAGCAACTTGATTGTCAAATTGGTTCCCTTTACACAGTTTGGCCAAGGTGTCTTTGGATCATGGATTTAGCTCGCAGGTCAAATGAATGACCTCAAAGTCAATATAAATGTTTAACTGTCAATATGAATGATTTACTTTGCAGTTACAAATATGCATAATATATATAAAAAAAACAGTGATTGTAATGTAACTGACCATTCTTTCTTTTTCCATTTGTCTATCTTGACCTCTTATTTTCTTGTCTTATGGACCGTTTTCACAGCAGACATTTTGAATCTGACTGCACTAGATGTGACAGAAAGGCATAAAAGTTGTGTTAATCCATACCTCACAGAAAAACAGGAAATAAACAGAAGTATGGATTAACACAACTTTTATGCCTTTCTGTCACATCTAGTGCAGTCAGATTCACTGTGTTCCCTCGGAAGGAATCACTGCACATGGGTAGGATCTTGTAATGACATTTCAAACATGTTTAGAGGCTAAAAACAGGTTTCAAACCTGCCCCGTTTAAGCCTGTTGGGTGCTAACTCTAGCAGGAGGATAACATGGTGTAGGCAACACCGATTCGTTTTTCTTGCTACTGACAGCACTCCAAATTTACAAACAACAGAGCTATGTGTTGAAATCGACCGGAATTTTCCTTTAACGATCGCTCAATTCCATCAAGTGTCCCAGTAAGCTATTTCAGTGAGTCAGCATGCACAATACCAGAGCCTCTCCTAATTGAAATGCAGACATCATTAATGTTTTTGAATACACCTGTGCTTTTCCTACTATGACATGTCAACATGTCTGCCGTTAAAAAGGTCTATTCTTTCTCCATCTTCTTCCCACCCCATCCAAGCCCTCCCTCTCTTGTAGCCGCAGGTAGACAGAGCCCATTAAAAGCTCATTTGGGCTGATGCTCGTTAGTTTCATTATTAACTGAGCCAAGCCTATATGCCTGCTGAGCGGACCATCATCACAACACTCACTCCATCACCCAAACATGCAGAAAGGAGGGGGGGGGGGGGGGGGGGGGGGATGAGAGAGACAGAGGGGGTAAATGCATGAGTTACTGAACACCCTCGATGACTCAGAGCAATGGAGGGAGGAGACGAAGGAGGGGCCTGGGCAGGTAGAGGAAATCCAACGTGAGGAGAGATATTTTTAAAGCTATAGTGCGTAGTTTCTGTCGCCCCCATGAGGAATTCTAAGTAATGACAACAACACTGCCGTTGCATCCACATGATACAAGCCTTCTGTAATCGCGCAACGCCCCCACCTGTCCTCCACACAGTTGCTAGTAGCCAAGGAGGACACAGACTCTTCAGAAGAGGTAATTATCTTCACTCGAGCATCTACGCACGAAAGTCGCCGGACGTCATAATCTCCTGAACATAGCCATACTGAGAAATACAGAGAGAGTTGTGTGGCGCTGACAGTCTTAATTAGCTTTGTAGCAACTCATTTGGCAATGGTTTGAATGAAACGGACGTTCATTAATATAAAAACGTTATGCACTAAAGCTTTAAGAGAGTCAATGGGAGACAAACAAAAATAGCTCAGTGGCATGCTATCATTTCATTAGTGAATATATTTAACAATGTAAAATGTAAAACTTGAAACAAAGATGTCCCTTTGTCAGAAAACGAACATGAAACAAGGCGGCCTCCTAGTCTGCGGGATGGTGTTTCAGAAGCTGCCAGCTGTATTTGAGTAAAAACCCTGCTTAATCTGTTTAATCCATCGAACCAGAAACTCATCATCTTTTGTCCTTTCAGATAGAAAAAACAATGAGCTATGTTTTAGAGCAGTATTGTTGTGTGTGCGAGAATTAATCCATCTGCCTTCCGGGGGCTGGATGTACCATTAAACCTGAGGAGAACTCCATTCTCTGGTGAAATGACCCCCAAAGCCAACTACACCTTTATTTCTATTGATCTAAGCAATAAACCCAGCTAGTACTTCTAGGTGCAACATGTTTGAGGGAGAAAACATGACATAGAGAGCACGTGGGGGGATTGAAAGGGTATCCTGTTGTGTAATACATTGCATGTTTTTTTTTGTTTTTACTGTGTCAGAGGGAAGGCGTAATGAAGGTCTATGCCCTGAACCCTGACCCTATGTGAATGTGCAGCAGGATTAAAGAAGAAGTTACTGAAGCTCCATGCATAACATTACTGCACATCAAGTAGAAATGTAACATTAATGCACACAAATATTTTACAGGCTTCTAGCCTTTCTGTCATTTTACATTTAAAGGTGAAACAAGGACACGTCTAACACAACAAGGTGCCGTTTCTTCGTAGGTACACAATTTTTTCTTGGGTTCAGCATGATCTGTGTTACTTTGGTTGAAAAAATGAGTGAGAAATACAAAGTGATAAAGTTAGAGATGGAGCGTAATAGAGACAGAGATTGAAATTCAATTTCCTATTTCACTGTGCTTATTTTCTAAATGAACACATTAAGCAACAGTGTGGTAGCAGGCATACTCAGATGGTACATACTGTACTATATAGATTTCTGCCATTTCATTGTCCACCCACAGTGAGTGACACAATCTGCTCAACTCTGGTTGAACTTTCAACGGAGCGTGCTGACACGGGAAGATTATATATTTTCACCAATTTGAATGGTGATGGAAAAACAACCAGTCTCATGCTTTCTGAATACTCGCTATATAACCTGTGCTCTCCTGGGAGATTTTGTATTCAGGGTAAACTACCTTTAGTTCAGTCAGAAGCTGCTTCTCATCTTGAAATTCAGAAAACTTATAGAAAACCATGAGCACCCTAATAGCTTGCTCACGTACAGTATCCTACTTTGACAGATCTGTCGGGGTGTGAATTGTCTGTTTTGATTTTACCTTTTAACTTTAAGTTCCCTTTCCCTTTAAAAATGCCTCTGGAGTTCCTGGATATGAGCATAAAAAAATGATGAAGTACAGGCTGCCTTAGTAATGCTCCTCCAGACTCTGTGGCTGATCTTCAGTCGCCAATGTGGAACTGTGCCTTTAACTTTGCAGGCATTTCTCTGCACCTTGCCTGGCGTGGAATAACATCAGGAATGTTAATATCTACTGCTTCAGCCTGAATGGAAGCTTTCTCAGTGACTTCTTTGAACTGCACTTTGGTCCTCAGGGCTTTCAGTCATGTAAGAACACCAGCTACAATGGCGTGCAGCTCCCAGGGTCTAGGTCATTCTTTAGGAGGGCATTTGAAATGATTGCTATTTCAAAGAACACTTGCTCTAGGGGACTGCACTGTTGCTGACCACGCACTCCGACCTCTGTGAAGAAATGTGCGTGTTTGTACCATCTGAGGCATATGCCCACAAAAATCCTTGCACAGTAATAAGTAAGTCCTCTTCTTTTTAAAAACAAACAATGCCTCCTCACAGCGGATCACATCAGTGGTCCAATCAAACATGATGGATGCCTCCTGCATTTCTTCTTAGACTGTTTTAAAATGGATAATGCAACAGCACATACTGCGAGTAGAGGCATCTGAAGTCATTTCAGTGATTTTATTTCTTGAGTGAGGCAAAATAAACATATTAAAAGTATTAAAAAATTGCCTTTTTTACTACAGATAGAAAGAGCAATTTTTATCTGTGAAAAAATGCCCTTATTTATGCTCGAGGAACTTTTACTGTCCCTGTGAAAAGCAGTTGCTTGCTGACAACATGCAATTAATGGCCTGGCAGATCTGTTGGGTCCTTAAATGCAAAAATCTTGCAAATGTAGCTTCCTCTTAGAATCTGTAACTTCTGCCAGCATATCCTCCTCTCATTTCTCCTGGTGGCTGTCTTACCCTCTTGTGTGTGTCTGACGTTCTTTGTGTTCCCCGGTTGTCTATGCATAACATAATCTTAGTTTTCCATCTTGTTTTGGTCTCTCTGCTAACCCCTCCACATGTCCTTTCACACCTTTTCTCTTGATTCCCATTTCTTGCCTTTTCTTCTTTCTGTCATAATTCTGCTTCTCCTACTCAGCATTTCAGGTAGAATTCATTTTGCCACAAACTTTCAATAATGTATCCATAATGAAACTCATTAACTTAGGTGACCGATCACCAGTTATAGCGTTGTCACATGCTGCTCGTCTTCTCAGTGAGTATAGAACAATACTACATGTGCCATGTGCTCTAGATCTTCCCTGGCTTGAGCTTCTTAGACAAAACTTTTTTTGGGCCCTATACAAATCCCACATCCTTCCCTAGGATTGGCAGTGTCTAACCCCAGTCATGGCCCTAATCCTATAACCTTAAACCATTTTTGCAGAGGTCTGTTGGTGAAACTCGCTAGCGGCTGCTTTGTAACGGAGCAGCCTAAAAAGAGATGCCTGTGAGCTCAACTAGGGATGAGAGTGGGGGGGTAGGGGAGATGAAGGCACCAGGGAAAAATGGAGAAAAAATAGCATTTGTACAGATGCAGCTTATTTTCAGTTGTTGCCTTTTACTCACATTAGAAGAGGTTTGATTTCACATATGAAATACAAAAAAAAATCCTAATGGAAAAGGTACAATCTGATACACGCTTGCGACTAAAATGAACATTGCTGAATGCACCAACGGTTTCACTTTTATATGCAAACCTGTGTTTTTATGTTCCACTAGCCTGTGTGATTTAGTTGCATGTTAAGGCGGTGCAACAATGCAGTAAATCAATTCAGCCATGCTGTGGAAGAAAGCTTCGCCAACAGGCACTGACAGGCGAATTGAAATCAATGTCTTTGGGCAAACATTGGGGGTGCATTTTAACTTCTTCTCATCTAGTATTCACCGTGTGTAGATATACACAATTGTTCAAAGAAACAGAAATACACACAGGTGCTGACTAGGGCTGGGACGGTATGGATTTTTTCTTACCGCGGTTGAAAAGCAAGAAATTCCCGCGGTAGAGCGGTATACTGCAACCCCCTTACGAGAGTAGAGTAAGTTAGAGCGAGAATGGCAGGGTGCCTTAAGTGACTGACGTCAGTGCCCGTGTGGTCGCGCAAGGAGAGTAGCCTATGAGTGCCGCTGTGAGGAAAAGAGAGATGAAAAAGAGATAGCAAAGATGATGTAAAATTAGTTAAAAGTGAACAATAAAACGACAAGCTAGAGCTTCTCAAGACACAGTGGCTTTATCTGTTGTCAATACTGCCGGTAAAGTGAATGGTGTTATCCCCGAAAAAACATCGGCTTAAACCTTACAACATATGTTGCAGCCAGACTGTATTAAAAGATTGCAGCACAGTGTTTCCATTTCAGCTCAATGTAAGAGTCTTTACTGAGTTTTGCTGGCATTTAGGGCCACTCTGGTTTCTCTCATCTCCGTTGATCCATTCCACAGACAGTTCAGAAAGCTCTTTTGTCAATAAAGTAAAATATAAATAAAATAGTTTGCCGACAATGCCGAGTGCAGCCCATCTAGCAGCTGAGCAGACGGAGAGCAGAGAGGGCGACTCGGCAGTTCGCTAACTTGCTGCTCTCTCTACCAATATAAGCTGCTCTGTTTTAGGCTACGAAACGTGCATGCAGGCTGAAATTCAACCGTGCCGTTTTATCAGGATAAAGCTATAAACAGAAGGAACTCCGCTAGCTGCTAGGCAATGGTAAACACTGCAGCTTGTTAAGCTAGTTAATGTGTCTACCTCAGCAGAGAACGGAGAAATGCCCGGTAGGACAGGCAAAGACATTTCTCCAAAACAAGACATTACACAGGTTGGTACTCTCGCATATAGGAATAGTCAACACGAATATAATGTTATTATGTGTCATGGAACATTCCGCTCCCCAACTCGCGAAAGGTCGGATTTGCTCCATCGCTCCATCGTTTTGTTTAGAAAACCTTGAATCCATGTGAGACACAATGTCATCAGACACAATCCATGTCAGTAGAATCACTGAATCCCATGTCATTAGACACAACGTGCACACGTGCAGGCCAATGTTTTTTTTTGCGGTGATGACGGTGACGAGCTCAGACCCGCGGTAGACGTCACATGACTGCGGTATTACGGTAATGCGGTAACCGTCCCAGCCCTAGTGCTGACGCACAACTCCCAACATGTTCAGAACGCACACCCACAGAGCTTCAAGTACTCATCTATATTCAATTGGAAATGTCTATTTATTCTAGCTTTAATCTTACCCTTTCAATATTAATACCAATGCGTGTCTGTGTGTCCAAGTGTGATTTGTCCTTTTTGTGTCCGATTTGGTGCTTCACCGCTAGTTGGAATCTCTTTGTGCCTGTGTGAGCATGTGGTTATGTGTTTGGGTTACCAAGTTTGCGCGAGCAGACAGCCACCACACAGAGAGCAGCTTTGATGGCTCAGCAGTCAGCTCATCCCTTTTCTGTTCCATATTTTTTTTCCCCATTTGACAGCCAAACACAATAAACTATAGCACATGATAATGAGATGCAATATCAGTTTCTAAGAGGCATGTAAATCTGAGTTGTCTTCTTCTTTCTCTCCGTCCCTCGCTCTCTCCCTCCCTTTGGTTGTCGTCGCTTGCTTTCAGGAAGATAGAGTGATAGAAAAGATGATAATGAGGAGGTTTAGAAGCGCAACAACAAGTAAATCTTGTGAGCGGAGAGGGGCTGGGACCAAGCCAACTGTCAACACGCTTGGTGATGACTAAATGTCTCTCTCAGCAAGTTTTTCATGTCTCCGTGTCACTGTGGGTGTCTCCTCTCATCCACTCTGCCTCCATCCCTCATGTGTCTTCCTCCCTCCTTCCTCACTTTTACCCTTGCTCCATCTTTAAACCCCTTTTGAAATATAAAGCCCTACATTTACTCTGTTCATATTTAGGTTGTGGCTGTCTGTCCACACCTCACTTTTTTTTTTTAATTGCTGGTTAGATGTGGTGGTAAAACATATTTGGTGAATGATTTGTAAAGCAAGATAGCTGTCTTAAAATGGTTTAGTGGGATATTGTTTTTCATAAAGCATAAAATTGTCATGCCTGTGTGAATGAGTGCTCTCCCGAAAGTATAGGACGATAAGTTACAGATGACAGAGTGCTCTAGTAGTGAATGATGTGGATATACAATTATGCCTTAAAGTGTATTTTTACTGTGACTTTTTCTATGATGCTGATGATACTTGGCACATAACAAATATTGTCAGCAAAAGCAAAGTAAACACAATCACAGCAGAGGGTGCTGTCTTGAACAATATTAGGTTTATTTATTTTGATTACGACAATGCACATTAATCAACATTTCTGTTAATGCGCCAGTGTTAGCCAGATGGCTAATTTTCAAATGTTGTCCTAGTTACCTAGCATGCATGTCTTTATGGTGGGACGAAACCGGAGCACCCGGAGGAAAGCCACACAAACAGGCTTTCCTCCGGGTGGGGGCAGTGGTGGCAGTGGTGGCCTAAAGGTTAGAGAAGTGAGCTTGTGACCGGGAGGTCGTCGGTTCAATCCCCACACCGACAGGATCAAATCTGGGTGAGGAAAGTGAAAGAGCAGCGCTTGTCCCTCCCTCATTACCACCACTGAGGTGCCCTTGAGCAAGGCCCTTAACCCCAACTGCTCCAGTGGAGCTGCTCAGTGGCCAGCAGATCGGAGATGGCACGGGCAGCTTTCTTTTTCTGTATTATGGCTTTTATTGCCTCATGTTACAGATATACCTAGCTGTAACAATTCATCTTACATTAAGAGCATTTTACTAAAATGAATGGAGTTTCCTCTCATCTGTTTAATATGTACTTCAAGACAGGTGACTGTGACGAAGTAAGATGGCCGCCTGGCTGAGTTCAGTGTTTCTTCTAGGATTTCTTTCAGAAGCAGGGGGTAAGTGTTAGGATTAACAGAATGTTTGATGATCCCGGACCGCCCCATCCCGCTGTGAGCCCCGGTGCTGGGGATTGCGCTAGCTGAGGCGGAGGGACCGCGGGGTGCACTAGCTAGCTAATTCTTGTCTCATTTGTGGTCTGATAAACAGTAAATTCATCAAATTCAGCAGATCAGACTGGTTGTACTGGGCAGCTTCCAGGTATGAATGGGGAACTGTGTGAATGTGATCAGGGCGTTCCTGCAAAAGAGAGGCTGCCTCTCAGTGAACCTCCCCTGAATAAATAAAGGTTAAAAAAATAAAATAAAAAAAAAGCCACACAAACACGGGGAGAACATGCAAACTCCACACAGAAAGGTCTGGAACTACCTGGATTAGAACCACGAGCCTTGTTGCTGTGAGGCAGAAGTGCTAACCACTGAGCCACCGTGCTGCTTTTCGTCATCTTTTCTTCTATACACACACAAAACCAGAGCTTACTATAACAAGAACAACATAGATGTACAACTATATGTACACAGTATGTTGATACAGTATTTGCTCATTTGTCCAGACAGAACTTAGCATGTGTGTCATGTTTACCACTAAAACAGGATAGGATAACAAGTACTAGATTCTGCTGATACTGATCCGATAATCCCTTGAGCATTGCTTCAAGATGCAGCTTTTATTTATTTTACCCTGTGTTTCAAACAGCATGCACATTATCTTTCCACCTTTCTTAGTCACAGACTATGAGTCACCCTCTAATTGCCACCCCCCACCCCTGCCTTCCTCCCCTGCTCCCCCGTCTTCCATATGACTTTTAAATGGATTGACCAATTAGCCTGTTGCTACAAGGTTTTTGATCAATTTAACCAAGGCAGGTCAATGGTAGATGAATGCTTTGCTGTGAACCATTGCACTGCTTTGACTGATGGGCAGACTAATTCTCAGTGTCCTCTAATAGGAGAGTAATATATCACAAAGCTGCTGGCTCTTGTTAAGCCTATAAATGATTTCAGTTTTTAAGTCCAGCTTTGTATTTATTCAGACTGGATAATAGGGTGAGCAATATTGTGATACCTAACCCAAATCTGTAAATTGTATTTATAATATCTCCAATTTACTGAAGTGTTGAAATCATTTGTTGTAAAATCTTCAATTCGCTTCAACTGTTATCGCTGCTGCTGGACAATGAACCAGCGTCCCAAAGGGAATCATTAAGCTTTAATCAGTTCAAGAAATGTTATTTTGCTGTAACCTGAGAAACATAACAGAAAGCTTAGCTGTGCAGTGCAGTAAGTCGCCTATTGACAGGACACTAAGTGTCAGGTTTCTCCTGTCTCTGGTTAACAACAAACCACTCTCACATCTGTACCAAATTAATTAATGGGTAAGTGTGTTGATACACTGACTGTTGTGTCCCTCTACTGTCCTTATCTACATTGGATTGCCGTTGAGATTAACCCACAGACATAATCGTGGACCAGAATATAAATGAGACGGAGGGAGAGTGTGAGACAGAGGCATTTCCCAAAATGATTAAACTCCATTCACTTTGCTCCATTAGCCTCATCCATCCCTTTTTTCTTCCAGCGTTTCATCCACAACCTCCCAAACTGCAGTCTCCGCAGACTCTAAATGAATGGTAGAAACTACCTCCGTCTCTCTCATTAAACCTCTGGAACCATCAACCCACAGCGCTACAGTAACCACAGCTATTTTGGGTCAGTCTGTACAACAACAGTCAAAAATCATTTGTGGCAGATTGCTCCTCTGCTGTGAAACACACACACACACACACACACACACACCACTTTACATTCATACATTCATTACATTCTGACAGGTATGGCAGGCAGTTTTTGCTGGGTGTTAGTAAAATGATCTCAATGCAGTTACAATAAGGCGTGACATGAACATTAATGTGATGCAACAAAAGCTAATGTAATGTAACAGAATAAAATAATATATAAAAGTAAGACAGAGTGGGAGGTAAGGAGAGAGGAGAGGAGAGGCTGAGGGGACACAGCACCAATTATGTTATTATTATGTTTTTCTTTTACGATTCACATACAGTATCTGTCTCTTAATAAGTCTATATAGCTAAGGCTATAGCGTATTGGCACATGGGGGCTTACTGGACCACCAAGCAACCTGTTACATGCTCATACAGCCTGAAAGCAG
Source organism: Gymnocephalus cernua (assembly GCA_023631565.1). Taxonomy (NCBI): domain Eukaryota; kingdom Metazoa; phylum Chordata; class Actinopteri; order Perciformes; family Percidae; genus Gymnocephalus; species Gymnocephalus cernua. The sequence continues at coordinate 23,348,385 of CM042435.1, forward strand.
TAAAGCTGATTGCTTTTAAACTACAGCTCAACCATCTGCTTTGGGAGAGGCTTGGTGAAATACATAACAATAAATGCAGGTCCCTTGTGGTTCATGCAAAGACTTGTTTACCCTAGGATAACCCTCACACATATATCACATAGTTCCGCCATTAAAAACACTGGCTTTTTACATCTGCTTTTAAAAAGAAGATTTAGTTATGTAAAATATTAACACAGCCTAATCTTACTTTTATACCACATATATCCAGATTCATAGCTGTATCCTGCTTGGTTATATGGTATTATATATTTGCCATCTAAAGCTCTTTTACAGGCCAGATGTAGAAAACCACATTCAGTATCATTATAACTGGGGCCTAAAGTGACCTGTCACTAATGCTGATTGGTAGAGAATGCGGGAACAACGGAGATCACTCAACACTGATTAAATCCTGACAAAAATAACTGTACAGTACATCACTCATCCATATTCATCAAGCACTAGCATGAATCTGTTAAGTAATCACAGCAGGGAATATACAGACATGAGTGTGAACAATGTCAACAATACTGTATAATGTGCTGCAGTAAATCACAAGCAATTTAAGTAATGGGATGGCTGCTGTTTATATGTAATGATATGAATGATACATTTAAAAAATAATAATTTTACACTAGCGATGGCACGGGCAGCTTTCTTTTTCTGTATTATGGCTTTTATTGCCTCATGTTACAGAGATACCTAGCTGTAACAATTCATCTTACATTAAGAGCATTTTACTAAAATGAATGGAGTTTCCTCTCATCTGTTTAATATGTACTTCAAGACAGGTGACTGTGACGAAGTAAGATGGCCGCCTGGCTGAGTTCAGTGTTTCTTCTAGGATTTCTTTCAGAAGCAGGGGGTAAGTGTTAGGATTAACAGAATGTTTGATGATCCCGGACCGCCCCATCCCGCTGTGAGCCCCGGTGCTGGGGATTGCGCTAGCTGAGGCGGAGGGACCGCGGGGTGCACTAGCTAGCTAATTCTTGTCTCATTTGTGGTCTGATAAACAGTAAATTCATCAAATTCAGTTCCCCATATTGATATTTTCCAAGCTGCTGCAGCTGTCATATTTTGCGTGAGCACTCTGTTTCC